>JAVSBS010017747.1:0-28523 GCA_033124195.1 Coracias cyanogaster
ATTGGAACAGTGTGCCTAAGGAGGTGATAGATGCCCCATCCCTGAAAACATTCACGGTCAGGCTGGACGAGGCTCTGAAGCACCTGATCTAGTTGAAGATGTCCCTGCTCACTGCAGGGTGGGTTGGACTAGATGAACTTTAAAGGTCCCGTCCAACTGTAAACCATTCTATGATTCAATGATTTAGTTTTAAGGTAAAAGTCATATATAAATCTAAAAGAAAAGAAAACATAGGAGGGTAAAACCAGTGTCTACAAGTCTGGCAGACTTCCATTGACTTCAGTGGCATTTTACAGATACCAGAGGCCAACACTTCACCATGGCAAATAAACTCTAAGTTTTACTTTGAGGAAAGTTTTTGTGGGTCATTTCTTTAGTGACCTGAACTCTGAATCTGAGTCAGCAGACTGTGCTGAACTTCTTTCTTGAACAGGCCTTGTCAGTCAATGGCATGTTTGCACATAGTTTTGATTTGCACCAGTGAAATTTCTAACGAATGTTTGTTTTGATATTATTGGTTGATATGTATTTGTATTTTTTAGCAGACACTCTTCAGCAGAGACACTCTTAATGTTCCTGAATGATCAGAAAATTTTGCTCAAGGAATCCTGAAGCATATATTGTCATTGTTAACGTGTCAAATTTGTCATTAGTACTTCCTGTTTCTAAAGCTATGCAATTACTTTTGACCCAGCCAAATATACTAGATCACATGCATTCCTGAAGTAGGTAGCGTGTATAGTGATTTCCTCATCCAGCTGGCAGCAAGTTTACAACATGTGTAACTAGCCTGCAGTGATAGGAGTTGGCAAGAAGTTGATGTTTAAAGTAGCAATAAATATTTCTAATGAAACAAACTTTATGAAATTGGCTCCAAAATCAGCTAAATGATGCATGTGAACATGTGAAATTTATACTAGTACTGTTTTCTTGAGAAGAAACTGATATCAGCAATGACTTTCAGATTCTTATTTTATTTGGTCTTCCTTTCTCTATTCCAATCCCTCTAAGAGTCCAAGTTCCTGTGGCAATTAATTGAAAACTTTTTTCCTCAAAGCGAAAAAGTAATAAAGGGTTTCATCATCTAACTTAAAAAAAAATCAACAGCAAAACTACCTTTTGAATTTTAAGAAGAAAATGATCGGATTCAATCGCTTTTTGCTACCAACTACCATAAGGATTATTCTTAGAGGTTTGGAAGAATTTCCCCTAGAGCAGGAAAAGCCATCAAAAAGGCAATGTGTGAGGTAGCAAAAGAAAAAAAAAGAAAGGAATCATTGACTATAAACCTACATTTTTCTATAATGAAGATACATTTGAAAATACCAACTTAACCTGTTGTGTGTAGGCTTGTTGCATATACTTATCACCAAAAAGCAATAAATTACATGTTTTCTTAAGTTTCTTCTTGGGACTCGGAAAGTTACTTAGCACAGGAGTGATTCTGCCATTCTTTACTTCTAGTAACACATGATCCTATGGCAGATATTATTGATACATAAGTAAGGAAAAAAACAACAGTATAATTAAAAATTACCGGATTTTAGTTTGGGTTTTGACATAAAAGATATGAGATTTACTCCCACTATTCAGTGTGTAAATCTGGTAAAACCTGAGTGACATTCACCATGGAATTTTTTATGCTGGAGACTGATGCTGTATCCCTTACACAAGAATGCTAGCCCTATCCAGCACTCTCCAGATCCATAATTTAAAAGGCTTGATCTATGCTCTTAATCATAATTTGGAGGCCAGAGTTAGAGGGACAGCATGTGCTGCATCTTTATTGGGATTGGGTTCTGTTAAGTCCTTGTGTACAGAGGAATAGCTTTTGTGAAAAGTGGACTTCTGAGAAGTGCTGTGGTCTGAAAAATTTCTCTTGATGCTGTTTGCCTTTTATACTTTTTGTCTCAAGGCCCAGCAAACCTAAGCCTGCATGAGATGTTGCAGGTATGGCATGAGGAGTTGAGAACCGCATCGGCTAGCTCTGAAGCCTTTGCCTCTTTCCTGCCTAAGGCTTGTCCTGAGCACCAATTGTATGTGATTAGGATTTTTCTCTCATCAGAAATAGACTCTGTGTCACTGACAGCACATCCAGTCTTCTTTTCTGATGCCCCAGGAGAAGGTGTTTTTTTCCCATGTCCTTGACTTCCCTTTATACAAAACCTTCAATCATTTTGTTCACTAGCTTGTGCTATGAGGCTGTGTGGTGTTCATCTCTATTGTCTCCAGGCTGGCCTACCAGGCAAGTAAGAAAGCTATGAAAGAGGTTGGATGCCCAGGGGTCCAGCTTTTGTGACAGATTCCTCTAGCATTTTGCCTCAAAGCACAGGAGAATAATCAGGCAGGACTCCTGTGTGGGGTCATAGGGTTGTACACAAACACTAGAACATCTTTGTATGGAGACCTTGTGACATAAGCATGAACATAAAAAGGATATTCCAAGGTTGCCATCAAGTCCTCCAGTGAAAAACAAGATGTCTTGGTGTCAGCTGTCCTTAATGGAACAGTCTTTGTGAGTGCCCTAAAAGTATTGTCAACATTTCCATTGTGTCTGGACAAGTGTCCACAGAATTCCAGGATGCTGTGACTAGATTGCTTCTGGGACCTGCAATGTCATATATATATATATATATATATACTTCTATTTTTAATCCATGCAGCTTTGTTCATGTTTGTTTCTACAAATACTGACTGAACTAAACAAGTACCTTTAAATTGCTGAGGCTGTTCACAGACTGCTTATTTTGAATGATTGTTTGCTAGTTTGCCATACAAGATCATCTAAATTACGGCATGTTTGGTTTTCTTTTGTTGGGTTTTTTTGCCTGCCTTTTGCATCACTCACACTTTCAAAAAAAGGAGGCTAGAAGATTGAAGAGAATTCAAGGTGGCCACACAAACATTTCTGGCATAGAGTTTTCTATGAAGATATATTTACGCAATTGTCCAGAAGTCTTTTGCATACCTTGAACATTCTTCCATGGACTTGAAAAAAAATTAAACTGCATTTTCCCAGGCAAGGAATTAAGGGGCTGAAAACAACATCAAAGCAAATGTGTGTGTGGTTTATACTTAAAGCATTGCAAATTCCTCTTTTTATTTTTCTTTTTCCTTTTTGACTCCTCCCAGCTCTGTTCCTGCTAAATTCACTTAGAACCAAAAGGAATATTTTGATGCTATGTATTTTTCTAAGCATTTCACAGTTTTTTGGGACATTAGTCTAACATCTGTTTTTATTTCCTTGTTAATTCCTTTTCCTGACTCTGCATATAAAATATTCAGGAAAGTATGATTTAAAGGATAGGACGTTTGTATGCCTTAAAAAAACCTCCATCTTAACATATGTTAGGATATACTCTTTATCTCACAGGGAAACAATGAGCATGAAAAGAAAACGTCTGTCTATATAGTACAGAGATAATACTTTACTATGTAAATACATTGTCTCTGAGAAAAGAAACGCAAGAATGTCAGTCAGAAGACTTGCAATCAGCACACAAGAAAAAGATATATGCAAGAGAAGAGCCTGGAGAAGGATGTTTTATCAGTTAGTTGTAGGCTGTGACAACAATGCCTAAGGAAAAGGAAATAATTTTAAAGAAAAAGTTGTGCTATATAAACCCCTGATTTTCATAAAAAGTGCAACAGATTCGTCCCACAATGGAGAGGGAACATATACAGGGATTTGCTTAAACAGAAGCCCCATACACACCAACCCTTTTTCTATACTACTTTTTATTTCATTCTGAAGTGCAAATCACAGTTTGATTTATTAGTTTAATCTTACTGGGATTACTGCCTTTGCATTTGGGCAGCACACTTTTTGGTCTCTTTCCTCTTCTCTACTCCTCATTAGTTTTCTGGCATAACAAACCTCTCTCACTTCCCTGAAGTATTACTTTAAAATAACGTAGCATTTTTACCAGGAAATGATTCAGTCTCATGAGTAACATTCACCACTGATGCCTTCTACTTTCTGTGGAAGAAACAGCCTTTTAGGCAATTTGTTAATTCCTCAGCACCTTGCAGGGGAAGAAAAAAAAAAAGTCAACTCTTTTCAGACTCTAATTGTACCCAAATGAGATTTACCCAGATGAGGTAGATCCTGAGATGTCACTGAAAGAAGTAGCAATTAAGGATACTCTGCCCATCCAAAAACTGAAGAAGCTTGCTTGGAGGCACTTGGTTTTCTGCTGCATTATTCCAAGCATCTCTAGAGCACTGCGATTTGTCAGAAAAAAACACAGTTGTTACAGCATTGTGCTTTTGTAGTGTGACATTGATTCCTTAGCTGCTTAGAAAATAATTTGTTTGCATGAAGACGGGTCAACCTATGCCCTAGAAAAGAGGCATAAATCACTCAGAAAACCACGTGGTCTTTTGTATATATCTTTATACTGTGGGTGCTTAGCTGAACTCTGTGGTGCTAGTAATCTACTACTGGAACAAGATGATACAAAATGTGCTATCCGCTTCAAAATGAGAGGATTTTCTTGGGTTGATTGGTTAGGTGGGTGGTTGGTTGGTTTTGTTCCCCTTTGAACAAAGCCAGGCTTATCAGCTGTGTATCTGAAGCATGAAGAACTCCAGATGTCTGTGCTTCATTGCAATACTGCTTGTTCTTTAGAACCAATGAACTAGTGTTTTCTTTCTCCCAAAACACTTTACCCAAGCTGCAAACCTGGCAAAAAAAAAAAGTGACAATTGCGTTCTCCTTTGCTAGGATCTGAATAGGGAGATTTCTAACTTTGGAGGACATCAGTGACATAAGGAAGGATGAAAATGCTATATCCCACCAGAGGCTCATGCATCCACAAAGATACTTATCGTGTTCCTGCTTCTGACAAATTGCCACTGAGTTTTCCAAAGGAAGCAGGGAACAAACAGTGACACCTTGTAGATTGCTTACTTGGGTATCATTTTCCTTACAGGTGAAAAGACAGGGAAGAACAGCACAGTCTTAATCAGTTAATTATGTATAGTTGCAGAATAATACACCCTGAATCCTTTGTCCTTTCTTAACTTTATTGTTTAGTCTGGCTTGTGCTAGAGACCAGTAGGATTATTATACCTCATAAAGTATAGTGACAAACCTTTCCTTCTTTCATAGTGTTGCTTTGTGATATTTATTAGTGGGACCAAATTGTGAAGTGGAGTTTTACAGGTTTTGTAACCCACAAAGCTCATCAATGATTTGCTGTCAGCTGCATTTACCAGCTCCCTTCAGAAGATATCAAAAAACATTGCATATTTGTCTTCCAGTTATCCAGTTTGGCTTTGTCACACTCTTTGTTGCCTCATTCCCTCTGGCACCTCTCTTTGCTCTTCTGAACAACATCATAGAAGTCCGGCTTGATGCAAAAAAGTTTGTTACTGAATTGAGGAGGCCAGACACAGTAAGAGAAAAAGATATAGGTAAGTAATAAAAAAAACATTGCAGTGAAAAAGACACCAAAAATCAATAAGAAAGAAGAAAAATTATAGTAAACCCATTAATGAGTTCTGTTTTTCACTTACAGGAATTTGGTATAACATTTTGAGTGGTATTGGAAAGCTTTCAGTTATCATTAATGTAAGTATTTGCTTAAACCAATTTCTAACCATGATCTTAGGAGCTTATATTGTCCCTCCAACATAATTTAAAAGTGAAGTCAAATTTTCTCAATTGCTATAAAATACAACAAAATCTAAGTTACCCAGTTCATTCCGGTGGAAGCGTAACACATGATTTAATTACAAATGAGATGGCCACTCACTCATCTCATTCTCTCTATCCTTATGTTATGTAGAACAGGAAGACTAATTCATATAAGAACAATGAATGAAGGGAATGTAAGCAGGCAACACTCCAGATATTTGATAAAGATCTACTTCTCATTCATACTTGTGGCTTTTTCTGCTACTCTGCTAGTGTACCAATTGGTATGAATGAAAAGGGTGCAAATATAACATCCTAGATTCTAGGAGCAGAAAGTTGTTAACTAGATAGCATTAGTATTTGTTCTGATATATAAAAGTATGGCTATATCCGTAAACATAATTTCTCCAACAGAGTATTTCTGTAAGAGTAGCTTTGTTTTTTTGAGTTGGGTTACACACTGCCCAAGCTACAACATCGTAACAGAAAAATATGTTCTTTCACAGAACAAAAATGATTACATGAACATAACATATCTGGTATACAGATATATTATGTATATTGTTCTACACGTATTCCTTAGGAAAAAATTTCCTTTATATGCTTTAAGACAAAAAAGACTTATGCCCCTTTTGACCCACAGATCATAGAACCATTTAAGTTGGAAAAGATTATATAGTCCCACTGTAAAATATCAAAGATATCAAAGCTCTTTAGAAAGGCCAACAATTGTTACTAGTAAAGGGGAAAGTTGTGCAGAGGTGTTATGCAATTTATCTAGAACAATAGCTTCCAGCACAACAGAACTTTGTAGCAGTATATAAGCTATCATTACAACTGGGATAACTATAATGCCTCCAGAGAAGCAGTGATGTTTGACCTGGGTGGAGCATTATTCACTTATGGCTCGGCAGTTTCTAAGATTTAAGGTAGGATATCTGTGCAGCCCTGCACATACCCATAATATTGATGTCAGTCAATGATTTCAGTATAAGGTAGTCATCCTCAATTTCCCCTCTGCATCAAGACTTCAGGTTTCCAGCACCAGTCTGTGCTGGATGAGCAAAACTCCACAGCCTCTCAGTTTTATCTGAATACACTTTGCAGATTTATGATTATTTTCTGTGTCAAACAAACTCTGAACATTTTTATTTCCTTGGGATTCCATTATAATATCAGTTAGCTACTTTTTCTTGACAGAAATATAAATATATGCATGCTCATTTTTTAAAAAATACTGAATGCTCTGTTCTGCTTATTTGTCTGAATGATATTGATGTTGAAGAACTGTTTATAAAAAAAATTTAAAATGAATTCTTGTTGATATGGTCTAGATACTTCTGTGTCTGATTCACTTCATAATCATACTAGTTTTATACTAGCATGAGATTCACCAATATCAGGTGGGTAAATCTTGACAGGGAGGGGAAATGGAGGATGACTACCTTACACTCAACTGGTTTATCTCAGATAACACTTTGTAACTACACCAAATTATATCAACTAGCTATTATGCCTAGTAGTTTTTTAAAACTAGTGATAAACCTCCTAATGACTCCAGGGATGGAAAGAGTTGGAGAAATGCAGAGTACCTTAGTTGCTTTTGCTACTCTATGCGTAAAGAAATATTCTAATTCCTGTACTACAACCTCCCCCTGGAGAAACAGAGCAGGTTACTGCTCATTTATATAAGTATACATATTGTACCAGGTCTGGCCATTTGACTACCACTTCGTTAGCACTCTAAACATACTTGAACATAAAAATTATCATCTGAATTAACTTAATCTGAAACACATAAGACATAGAATCACAACACTGTCATTTAGCTGTTTTTTTTTTTCATCTCTCAGGCTTTTGTAATTGCTGTCACATCTGATTTCATTCCACGCCTTATGTATCAATATGCATACAGTCAAAATGGAACCATGCATGGCTTCATCAATCACACGCTCTCATACTTCAATGTCAGTCATCTTAAGGCTGGAACACAGCCAGAAAACTCCCCATTTGCACAGGATGTTTTATTCTGCAGGTAAAATACTTCTATTGACACTTTGCATAGTCAAAGTGATTTCTTTGGGTCTTTTGTCAGACACAGTCTTTCCAAGGGGGAACTGGTAATATTTGTGCTTATAAAAAGGAGGTTTTAAGAGTACAGATTTTAGAGTATTCTCACTATGTTAGAATGTTCTTAGAAGGATTTTTCCAGGGGCAAAATAAAAAATTTATGCAGACTTACTACAAAAAAAAAAAAATCCTTTCTTTATTGAAAGATACAACTTTCACTAAGAACAATGAGGTTTTAAAATAGACATCCAGTAATTAGAACCAGGCATTCTTTTTCTTTATTAAGTTCAGTGTTTACTTGGTGAGATCTGAGTTTTCAATGTATTCTGCCCATCTTTAAAGCCTGCACAGTTCCCCATCTACTTCTCTTACTTTTCAGATTTATTTTTTTTTCAGATAGGGGAAACAAAATTCTACTTCCTTTAAAATATGTCCAAAATGTCTAGTGCCCTGGCCCCATAGTGCAGATACCTATGTAGTAGTTCCAGTTTACCAGAGACATCACTAACAGGGTTCCTGGGCCTGCAAATAACCTTGGTTTTTTGTAACAATATGCAGAAATTCAAAGAGCTGTTTTAAGGCAGTACAGCCCAAGGCTGTTCAAAATGGAGGTCCTGGGATCAGTGCTATGTTCAATAGCCTACTTCACCTTCTTATTGGACTCCCTTTAAATCACACTGTGCTTAGCCTCTGCGGTGGCAAGAAATCATGACAAAACTTGCTTTTCCATTTTCTTTGGAAGGACAGTCTTAATTTATATAGTTCTTTTTTACTACACACAGGTCTTTAATTGACCTCCCTTGTTTTGATGCATAATATATTTGCATATGTTCACTGTCTTTTTCTGATGTGTGGCAAAGTTTTTGAATCTAGTGCTCCTGACAGTTGCCAACTGAATCTGTCCTGGTTCTAAAAGCTGTCTTTTCCAGTCTTCTTTCTCCAACTCAGGACTTCACTCTTATGCTTCCATGATGTGATTTTACTGAGAACAAATTTTGGCTAAGGTGGGATTCTCTAAATCTATCGCCATATTCTCTCAGCATCACTGTCAAAGCAAGCACACAAAATCAGTTACCAAGCAGAGTGGAATGATGTGCCAAATCTTACAGGTGACGTTCACATATCATCTAGCACCAGATTGGCCTTTTCTTGCAATACTGGTTTATTGAATACTCAGATACCAGCAGTAAATACTGCTCGTTTGTAGACATTGTAAATACCAAGCAGTGTTTTCTAGTTAGAGCTCAGAGCTTCAGAATTCTTTCTTCTTTCCTCCCATTAACTTGAATTCATTGTCCTTGATAAATCTGTATTCAAAATACAGATAGATTTCTTAATTATTAGTTCCAATGATGCCTACATTTCTGCATACCTGATATTCAGAGTTTCTTAAAGAAATTATATTTACATAATAGATTCCATTTTATTAGGGAATAAGATGTTTTGCTCAAATAGCTTGAGAAGGGGTAGATGGATGTTTTTCAATGAGGCTTACATCCTAGATACTATATTAAATACCGTAATGTAATAATTTTCGTGAAAGAAGTCTTGAAGTTGGCAATAATCATTGTGCATGTTTGCACATGTTTATCTCCTGCTCCTGTGCAAGCAGACTTTAATCATACTTAGGATCCTGTTGATTTTAAGCAGGGTATTTATGTCACCTAACTATAACCCACAAAAATTGTACATCTCAGTTCCTTCACTGGAAGCAGTTTAAGAGCAGAGAGAAATTTGGCCCTCTAACTCAGGAACTGCCCTTGAGATTGCCTTTGGGATGTACCTACCTTCTTACTGTGACCACAACGGAGGCTAGATGAATGGACAGATAAGAGTCCTAGCTTTTAAGCAGGGAAGAGAGAACTTGTAACTCTTTGCAGCCGTGTCACAATGTCAGGAACTTTGTTAAGGGAATCTTTGCTGCCTCTTCAGAGGCAGACAGATGAGAGTTGAGCACAGATAGAAGGGAAAAAATAGCTCTCCAGTGCATATAACTACATGCTGTGCTGTACCTGCTGCTTTGCTTGTGGCAGACAGGGTAAAGCACCATAAACCTGGGACTCTTTCTTTTTCTTTTCTCAAAATTTCATTCCCAGTGAGCTTTGCTATTCCCCATTTCAGTATGTTGTTACAAGTTATTTCTTCATATAAGGTTACATGTAAGCATCTCCATACTTGTAAGTCCATGAAATGCTTTTCTGCTCTCAGTTCCTAGCACTTTTTAATTTGTATCTCCGAATTAGCCTGTTTTCTTTCAACAGGTGTATTGATCCATATCGGATCTCCTACTTCACTGTGACTTTGTTACTTTTACTTTGCTGCTATTTACCTGTTACCAGTCACTGGTCTCTACTTATGGTGTGTGACTGCTGGTGTATTTGGTAATGTGTGCATTAACAAAAATTATGAAATGCACTCCTCAATTTAGCATGGGTTCAGCATACCAAAATACAGGGAGGAGGGAATAATCCATACTAAGTATAAAAGGGGTCCCTACCTTATAACATAAATTATATGCCAATTAGAAAAAAAAAAAAAAAAAAAAAAAAAAAAAAATTATTACAAACAGGAAGCATATACTAAATGTTTCACCACACACTGGTCTGAACGAGCAACAACTATGAGAGCATTGCTCTTCCATTATCAGGAAATAGTTAGGAAAAGATGTCAGCATCCACATCCACTGTTTCTCATTATCACCCGCCTCATTTGAATCTTATCAAATCTCCGCTTTGGACAGAACTATTGCTGTGATAAAATACCGGGTATCTAGCTTGTGTCCCAAGAGAAAGGCAACAAATACTGTCCCTTAAGATGGAAATAAAATCTGTTTTTCTGTTTCTGGCAAATATGTTGGGAACAAGCTGACCTCTCTTATTCTTAGATTTCTGTGACCTCTGGAGATAAAAGTGGTTACAATAAGCCTGCATTTTGCTCCTTACGGGCATTGCCAGAGATTAAGGTATCTTAAAAATAACCATAGCAATCCAGAAACAACTCTCCCACCAAACATCCAGAACACATTCTTTGAATATTTTAAGCAGCATTTTCTACAATGCTGTGAACTCCTTGACACTGCTTCCAAGTAAACATTGCTGTAATGCCATTCTGACGCATAGCATTAGCTATAATGATTTTTTTTCAGAGCAAAATGGCATTTGTGTATCTGAAGGTGAACTAAAAGCAAACCTTGCTAAGTTATGTGACACTTTTATTGGCTTAGCCCTTTTAATCTTTATAATCTGGTATGATAATAGAGTACATGAAAGCACACTGATCACACTGAAAAGTAAAAAGCAGCAGATACGGAGTCATTAAAGAAACTTTTCCCTTAACACATGTCTGCTCCCAATATTCAGCAAATTTGTAAGTTATCTTTGAAAAAATTCATTTTCTTAATGTCCTGGGATTCATCTCATCTATTTCCAGTAATCAGTGGTGGATACTAACACTTTTCCCTGAGCAGTTCTTACATACTCCTGCATGGCTGAAGCATTACTTCCTTGTGATTCAGTCATGTTTTCTTCAATTTATTGTCAAAGACCATCTGTAAAAGGTAGTTAAACAGATCGGCTTATTTAGACTGATTTGCAGTTCCATCTACATAAACATTTTTATTTTTTCGACCAGTCTTTCTTTTTCCCCACACAATATACTCATCAAATATACTGGAATATTTATCTTAGCTCTGGGTTTAGTTCAGTTTTGTCTAAGTCTTGCCTGGTCCTCTCCGTTTCTCACTTCCTCAACATTTCTGTACATTCAGTCTGTGTTGTTCTTTTTTCCCTGAGAACTTTTCACTTATCTATTCTTAAACCACATTGACTACTTCATATTCTTGTGCTTTCTCAGTGAAATTAGGGTTGTGTGCTATTTTTGAAACACAATAGACTTTGCAGCACCGGTCATTTGCTGTTCCTGGCATACCTGCTGAATCAAATATTTTAAGAATGAAGAATTGAAGTGGTAAGGAAAAACATGGTCTTTTTAAAAAAGAAACTACCTGTAAAATATAGTGGTAAGAAAAGGTCTGGGTTATTGCACTTTGACGTCCCATGTGCCATAGAATAATTAAAAAGGGAGGTGGGAAAGAGGCCCAGCTACCTTGTCTCTAACTCTGACAACATCTCCCTCCACCATGCATCATTTACCAGTGTTCTGTTGAACACAGAGTCAGGTATCATAAGCAGTGTGATTTCCAGCTGAGTCAGGTGAAATTTCCATGCGATCTGATGTCCTGCAACACTTACATAGTTTTTGAAGCTCACAGTACATTAAGTGCAAAGCCCACCACAGTTGGTGACCCTTCCAGGTGAACCTGGGCTCCGTTTCAAGACTGGGATTGATTTATAGTGCTAGGCAAAATCCAAACAAACTCCGTGGTTTTGCTTGGCTTTGATGTTTCAGCAGATTAAATTCAAGGGAACTGATTCTGACCCTCACTGCAGCCCTCATACATAGATCTGAGCAACACATGGGAGTCCTCATTGTACAGAAAGGTACCAGAGGGGGAATCTCACACTGCAGGCACAACATAGGACTGAACAGGAATCCTGTGTAAGACAGGATGGAGAGCTCAGCTACTGTGCACAGACCACTGAACAAAACAAATAACTGAGTCTAACACAGCCCAGATAGTGCTTCAATAAATTAATACAGCCCCAAATTTAAAGCTGTTTTCTCCTTCTCTCTATCATCCCTCTCCCCATCGTGGATTGTACCTTGTGTTTTTTGTCTCCAGAAGGTGTGGCACAAAATTTCATCCAGCATTTCAGACTGAATTTCTTGAGGGGCGGGACATAGGGGGATGTGGATTGTAAATGTATAATTTAACACGCAAAACCATGTGGATAGAACCTGAAGGTAATTTTGGTAAGCGCACCTGCAAACTGAAGCTGACAGATTTTATATATGAACCTTCTCCATTATCCCCCGATGGAGGCTTTTCCACAGTCTAATGAATCTTACTGTCAGGAAGGGTTTTGTGGTATTCAAAACAGATTTCCCCTTTCTTAACTTCATCCCATTACTCCTAGTCAAACACTGTGAACAGCACTAAATTATCCCTTTCAGTCCTAAGGGCCCAATTTGTGCATGGTTATCATGTCCAACTGTGGCTGTTACTTACCAAAGTGGAGCAATACATGTGCTCTTCTTTAATCTTTTCTGGTGAGTCAGTCTTCTCAGCCCCGGATTGTTTTGCTAAACTGTCTTCAATTTTGTTATCTTTTTTTTTCCCTTCTTTTTTTTCTCTCTTTTATTTTTTTCCTCTAAAATCCCCATAACTGAATGTCTGACTGCAGCATTCCAGGTGTGGCTTTACCTGAGATGTTCAGAGAAGGGCTAATACCCCTCAGCACCATCACGCCTTTTGTTTATACATCCACAAATCACACTGTCCTGCTGCCATACTTCAAACTTGTGATCACTTACTTGCACTGTAAGCTCCAGGCTATGTTCATTGCATTTTATTTCAAACTCTATCCATTCAAAGATCCTTAAATTGTTTTATTTTTAATTATTTTCCATTTCCCCAGATTATTCTTATTGTGTTTCCTGTCTGTATTTCTTATTGCTTTCTGTGTTTCCTGCTATTTGCAAAACTTTCCAATTTAGGAGCATCTGTGACTTTTATTAGCCTGTTGTTTACTTCCAAGTGATTGATGATAATACTAAAAGCATCAGTCTTTACACCAAACCACTAAGGTTCTGTTTTATCCTGTCTAAGGCTAGACAATTAATTTAGGAAGTGCCTTTCCCATGGCTCCCCCTGTCGTTAATGCAAAGACTAAATGTGAGTCAGATCTTTCATAGGTTGAATTATTCCCTAAATTAATCAAGGTCAGATGAATGAACGCTTGTCTCCTTTAGTCTGCAAATGCCTTGGACTATCTCGATGCTTTAATTTCAACACTTTATTCCCTGTCCACTGAGGCCAAGTTAACATTGACAAAAAAAGGAGACATTTGTAAATCATGGAAAATCTGGAAATCTCCAACATTAGAACAATGTTCTGAGTTTAGTTACAACTGTGAAAACTAGACTAAGCTTGTTAAATTCAGGGAAGATAATCCAGCTCTAATTTTGGAGTTGTATTTCATAATAAGAGTTGAAGTAGGACCATCTGGAGAATTTGATTCTTTGGGTTTTGTGATGAAAAATCATGTTAATTGAAGCATTTGGTGCACAAGGAGATTTCTGGAACTGTGTGATAACTGACATATCTCCATTGACAGGTTCAAAGACTACAGAGAACCACCTTGGTCCCAAAATCAGTATGATTTTTCTAAACAATACTGGGCGGTCTTATCTGCTCGCTTGGCTTTTGTTATTCTATTTCAGGTAAGTGAGTTGAGTTGCTGCAATTTCAGTCACAGAAATATTATAAATGTATTGAAATGCATGTGCCAAAGAAACATGTGCCCAATGGAGCTTTTGTGTTTGCAAATGCCCCGCTTCATGTGCTTGTACCCAGCCTGCTGAGGTGTTAGTGGGCTGCAACACAAGTTCTCCCTTTCGAGCACTGTGGCACGCTTCCTCAGCAGACATTTCCTCTTCCTTCATGGCAGGGAAGCCCCAAAGCCTGCCTTAGCCCCTGGAACTAGTAGCAATCCCCAAAACACCCCAGGATCTTGAATGTTTCTGTTAAGTGGACTCTGTCAGCTTTTATCCTCTTAGTGGCACCACTTGTAAAAACTACATAAATGCCATGTAGGCTTAAATGTTGTTCTTCACACAAAGCAAGAATTAATAAATCCTCCAAGGCCTTTTGCTACTTTCTACAAGAAAATGAAGTAAATTCTCCCTAGTGTGGAGATTTCACTGGCAAAGCATTTGCTATCATGTCTTGCCTTCCAAATGGCAGAAGCCTTCTGGTCTCCTCCATGATTTGGGATCCCTCCACAGTCAAACTGGGTCCACATCTCACAGGGAAAACCCCCTGTCTTTTCTCATCACCTGCCACATATTCTTAAGTGTGACTGTGAGGCTTGCCTGGTTTATATTGCCCTATCCTGCTTCTTTGTTCAGTCTTCAGTAATTTTCCACCGCTGGCTGCAAAACATTTGAAACCAAGTGGTTATGCTGGGCTTCAAATAGCCTGCCTGCTGTTCTGCCAAAGTGCATTCCCTGGTTAATCATCTCCATTGTCTCAGATGGGGACAGAGTTTTCATGCTAGTAGCCTTGTCAGCAAACATTCTCACACATTTTGAGGCATTACACAACACAGAAGTTTTCAAAGCATTATCTTGATAATATAAGCCCCAAAGCATATTTTATCTATAAATTTCACAAACAAGCAAACCTTTTGACTAGTCTGCTTCCTGCCTCTGTGTTATGAGCATCACCTGTAATAACCTTGACACTTGAGGTTCAGGGTTGTGGCTTGCATGCTGATGCAGTGTAAAAAAATTCTCCTTGTCAGCAGACAGAAGGATTTGAAGACAGAATGACAATGAAAGTTGTCTGCTGTCTGCTCAGTCCTCACTGGAAACACATGGTTATGATTGTGTTGGAGGATGCTGTCACTGATGTTGCCCTTATAGTAACAGGTTCTGAACTCAGTCTCAATGAATTTGATGTTTAGAACCGAGCACCTTTGGATGTCTGTAAAGAATAAGGCTATTTTAGCTACTTAGACCATGAATCATTTGATTAATTCAAGCCCTTTCCCCCTTTCAAACCTAACTGAACCATGTGTTTAATTCAGCCTCTTTGCTGAGAGGGGTTGTGCACAAATGTTGAGTTGTTTCTTGAACTAAGGCCTTACTCAACTGCTTAATGCTACACACCATCAGCAAAAAATGCCTCAGAGATATAGCAGATGTTTGGTTTTGCTCTAGTGCAAGGGTTTCGGATTTTTCATACTTGCTTCATGTCTGTTGCTATGTTTGCAGAATCTGGTGATGTTCCTCAGTGTTCTGGTTGACTGGATGATTCCTGACATCCCCAAGGACATCAGTGAACAGATCAAAAAGGAGAAGAGTGTGCTTGTTGACTTCTTCCTGAAGGAAGAGCATGAAAAACTGAAGCTGATTGAAAGCTTTATTGCACGTGACAAGCAGAAACACAAAAGTGGGACGAAAGGCGAAAGGATCCGGGCTGCCAGTTTCTCTCAGTTTAACCGAAGTCGGAAAGGCAGCTTTGCCTCCTTTAGCTCACAGCACACAGAAGTGTGACTCCTTAGGAAAGTGTAACATCCTATGCTTACTTCTGCAATACCTGCTTACTGTGTGATGTGATTCTGAACCTGGAGCAAGGGAGGGGGAGACAGTCAAGGAAGAGACAATAAAAGGCTTCTCTTGCTTCCTTAAATTCCATATGCAGGGGTTTCCATGGCATTTTATGTGCTATCTGGGCTGCAGCATTTTCAGACTAACAGTGCAAGATACGGACTACGTTGTACCTGTAGCTAGTCCTTGTGGTGATGCGTATGAGTTCAGCAGGCATACAGGAATTCTTCTCACTCCTGCTTGTCTCCATGGTAGGACAGCAACCATCCCTCTTCCTGCAGACAGCCTTTGGGGCACGGGGAATAGAAGCGGACACTCCTGCCCTAATATCTGTCTTTTGGTAGATCTGACCAACCATGGTGAAGTGCAGACAATGCATGGTCTCATGGCTTGTAGCTGCCAGAGGGGGTTTGTGAACATGTGGAGTCTCAAGGTGTCATTGTGCCTTCCTAATGTACACTGCCACTTGGTGCTGTCTCTGTAGAGCATGCAGGGCTGTTAAGGGCA
Source organism: Coracias cyanogaster (assembly GCA_033124195.1). Lineage (NCBI taxonomy): Eukaryota > Metazoa > Chordata > Aves > Coraciiformes > Coraciidae > Coracias > Coracias cyanogaster. The sequence goes on from JAVSBS010017747.1 coordinate 16,451, forward strand.
CAGACCTGTGGGAACAGAAGGAATGAAAATTACTGAGCACTTTCCTCTACAGATATATTTTGTTTTGCTTAGCAGGAGCTTGAATGCATGTGGTAATGAACAGAGAGGCCACAACATATGCATCAGAATGAAGCAAGGCTGCTAGAACCAGGGAAGCTCATTGTTATTCATTGTCCTGAACAGAAAAAAAACCCCAAAGCCTACATGTTTGAATCTCGTCTCACTTAGACTGGGAATTCAGCCAGTGTCAAGAGAAATCGCGCCACTAAACCAACAGGAGTGCGAAGCTGACAAGTGAGAATGGAATCAAGCCTTGTAAATCATGTGGCACTTTCATGTACATTGCACATGAAGTAACAAAAGTTGCTGCTGTTGTGCATTTACTGTAAAGTAAAATATTTTGCAGAACTGCATCTCATTGAAAGATAAACATATTCACTAATGAAGCTTTCATCTATATGCATTTAATGAATCATTTTATTCAGATATGAAAGAAAATAAAACTTTTGTAAAAAAAATATGTTTCTTTTACTGTAGATTCTATCACTCTAACATGACTTGAAATTCAGAGTCTGAATAAAAGATTTTCTTATTTTATCTTCTCAGAATGCTTTCAAAACCATTGAAAACACGAACCAAAATAACTGCTTCAATTTCATCCATTGTATACAATATGATAGCTATTTAAAATTATAACGGTATATTATATATTTCTGAAGCCTAAGAATTTCAGTGTTCTCTTAGACAGAAGTATTTTTGTTTGTATGAGAACTTTTGGTAATTTAATGAGGGATGTGAAAATAATTGGTTTTTTTTCCATTCAGTGCATAATTAAAGAAAATGAAAATAGGAAAACTGTTTCAGGATGGGCTGAAATTAAAAGTTTCATTTTGGAGTTTCATTTTAAATTTAATTAAGGGTTATTAATCCTTTCTTTATAATAGATCAAATTTGAAATTATAATGTCAACTTGAATAAAATTGCAAATGTTTAACTTTGTGGAAAAAAAAATGTCTGACCTCTCCAAATGTTTTCTTCTTTTTCCTCTGTCAAAACTCATTTGCTGAATTTTAAATGAATTCAGAGGGAGTTCTTCCCCCTTCTGAAACTGTGGGGTTTGTTTTTTTTAATTAATAACAATTTGCTAGGGATATTGCCCAGATCTCTGTTTGACTATATATGCTCAAGACTACAAAGAGAGCTTGTAAATGTGCAAAAATGTGTAGTATTATGATGTTTCTCCATTTTTATATATCCATTATCTAAAATAAGCTATTTGAAGAGCTTCTGACACAATGTGTATAAACTATTGACTGTATATACTTGGTGTTTCTAATTGATTGAGATGGATAGGAAAAATATTGGAAAATAGTTGTCTTCTTAAATACACTTGAAACTTTTTCTTAGTATAAACACCTTACAGTCACCTGTGGTCATGTGAGCTGCATTCTTGTCAGGCCCAAAAGTCATGTTATAGCATCTTTGGGAGGCTCAGATGATGGGATTTGTATAATCAAACCATAGCTATTAAAATGTAGGTAGGTTCCATCTGCAGTCACCAGAGAGAGAAAGGCACCACTAGCCAACTACTCATCCCATATTGACACTGCTGTCTGAGGTGCGCAGATGAATCACCCAGAGGATGCCCATCTCCATCTCTGCACTGCAGTGGGAGCACCGATGTATGCCTTTTAGATTGTGCACTTGGGCTTTAGAAGACCAGCACCTAACCTGAGTCAGAGTGCTTAAAATTTTTAGATCACTAAAGGAATTAGCAACTGCTAGATTCCCAGTTGATCATGCTTATTTTGTTTTGTTTTAATTTTACTAGGTGCTTGAATGAATAGCTTATTTAAGTTTGGCTCCTTGCTGGAAATCTGTGACAGGGTTGAGACATAAACCTTGGTTTCTCCCCTCTAACATTAATGTTTAGATGAGGGCATTGTAACTCCTCAAAACCAAATTGTTTAATTTTACTTTGAAAAGGCCAACAAGCCTTACTGGGGATTCCATGGTCTAATGTATTAAGTCAGTCAATATTAATGACATCTATTCCCTCTTTTACGCTAGAGGGTATTCTGATGGTGCATTTGAGGGTTTTGAACTGTCTGTATTGTTTACAACTCTAGTTGATTGAAATGCAATCAATTTTTTTTCACTGTGATGCCTCTGATGGAGAGAAACTATATGTTTCCAAACAGTAGAAATATCAGTCTTGCCAGACATTTATATTATCATAATGCTCCCTTTCTGCTTCCAGATATGTGGGAGCGCATGCAGAAATGGTTTTAGAAAGAGGCTTACAGGTTGCATGGCACCCTTTTTTCAAGTGGCATGTTTGATGGATATTCAGAGTTAAAGCTCTTTTTAAAATACAACAATTTTTGTACACCCTCCCTCTACTCAGGAAATACCCTATTGTAGTTTTAAAAACTGTGAGTCACTCAAAAACACTCAGAAAAATGCTATCCCAAAGCTGAGAGCATTAGGCTGTTGTTACACAGAATTTCCATAACAAGCAACTGAAATGCTTTTGTGGTCCAAAAATGATAATGTGTTTCTAGATTTCCTAGTGAAAGGAACTAGAGAAGCCAGCAGACATACACTGATGCTTTGAAAGTTCTCCTGAGATTTATATATTTCACCCAAACAAGTCTGGGAAAGCAGCATAGCAGCAATCAAGGCTGATGTCCAGATGGGATCTACCATGATATCACAAACAGGACAGACAGCTCAATTATCTTTATCTGTGGTATGGTTTCTATTTTTCTCTTAAATTTGAAAGTTTCATTCACTGAGAGTTCCTGCATGTTTGGTACTTGACTTAGGTGCAGTCCCTGAGGACTGCATCCTTTGTTACATTTCTATGACAACCTCTGGATTCTCCTGACACTGCTTCCCATCAGCTCCTGTAATTGTAGATCACTGATCAGGCATTCATTCATTCCCAGTTTCTAACTTATCTCTTTCAAAAAAAGCAAGACTTTATCTGATCCCTTTTATCAGCATTATACTTGTAAGTCTACCCACAAAGCACTCCTTCACCATAACTTGTGTCTCAGAAGCAGAGAATGGCTGTTTCAAGAGACATGCATGGAAAGCTCTCTCTAGGGAAGAAGAGAACAGGGTTGCAAATGGAAACACAAAGGTAATAAAACCTGCGCACTATTGTCACTCCTTGCTTTAGCAATGAAAATGAGCTAAAATCTCTGCCAAAGAAGGAAAAAAGTAAGCAGAGAAGAAATTGCATAGATGTTTCTGCACATTTAGCTAAAAATGTCATAGCCCTTTGGACTGTTCCAACTACAAAGTAAGTGAAAACTCCAAGTAAAACAAACAAAAAAGCAAACAAATGAAAACTCACATGCCTTTGTGTGCAAATAGCTAATACCAACACTGAGCACTACACCTAGTCACAAACCATTAAATCCACACTGTAGGCTTCACGTGGAGTGGCATTAATAGGAATGCATATAACTGCACATCTAATCAGAACAGTGCAAATAGGAAGTAACCAAAGGGAGGAATGAAGCTTGTATAATGCCTTAACGCAGATACAGTTGGATGTGACCTTGTAATTATTAGGCAATGTAAGGTGTGTTCGCCTCTCTGTGGCTAGCAGAAGCTCACAGCGACTGAAAGAGTTTGCTGGTCCATTTACCACACCTTCTCCTTTGGACTATTGGTGCAGAGTAGTTTCAAAAAGCTTTCAGAAGTTATTCAGGAGAAGAAACTGATTCAAATTGAAGAGGCTTCCTGCTCCTGAGCTGTACTATGATTAAACACCATCAGTTACGGGATCCATCCAATCCACACAGCCAGATGAACCCTGTCATAGTGGTTATCTCTAGTTTTAAAGAGGGCTTTCAGGAACTGAGTGAAGCTGCAGGAATATTAGCCCTTTCTGTCATGTATTCTTCATGCAGACTTGCCCATTTTTAAAAAAGTCATCAGCACTAGATGCCTTTTTTTGTAATTAATATCATTGGCTTTTTAGTCCTCAGTGTATGTAAAAAAACATTGCTGCCTAGATCTCTTCTGCAATTTGACCTTTCATGACACTCAGAACTAATGAAATGTAGTCCAGAAAGAAAAGGGTAGCCTATGTGGAAGTATGTCTGTTAAATTATTGCTTGGAAATCCTGCTCAACATGCACAATGTTTACCACTGTTAGCAATAAACTCATCTGACTACAATAATATAACATCTGTTGCTGTTATGTAGTCTCACCCTTTAATTAAGCACAGATGGTCTTCCTATTCCCCGTCTGGTCTAATTCTTTTGCTTTTGAGAAGAAAATATATACCAGTTTTGTTTGTGACCTATTCTTATAGGTAAATTCCTCCACACCATACACTGGTTAAGACTTCTCATGTGTCCAGCAACACAAGATCTTCAGATATACCTGTAGAAAGTGCCTTTATTGCACTTAGAGGTACAGAGAAAGGAGGACAATGTACAACAGAACTCTCACTTCTTACCATGTAAAGGGCATAGGTACATGGCTCATCTGAAGGGCCTACAGACAATGGAGGTTTTAGAATACTTTTAGCAAGAAAATGAGTATATATTCCATATGCCATATGTGCAACCTTTAGGAGGAAGGTTCTACTTTAGTTATTTTCTAAATGTGTTTCAACCTTTCCTAAGTCCACCAGTACTAGCAAAACTCTGAATATTCCCTACAGCTCCCATCCTTTACCCATCATCTGCAAATGTACTCAATTATTAATTTATTATTAAATTATTAATCACTGCATTAATTAACAAGGTGCCTTACTGCCTCTTTCACACCACCAATGGAATCATTAAAATTAATCAAATTCCATAACAACTCCTGAGACAGCCCGATGATACACTTTATTCATACATAATGATCTAATGAAATCTTTCTATTTATGTGTATTTTTGGTCTCCTTGTTGGCACAGCCCTGCAGCTTTAATTTTTACAATTCTTAAGAAAGTCACTAACAACGACTATTCTACTCAAAAGTACAGTGTTTTCTAAGCTATTCCCACAGATGCCCTAGTTCTACAGATACAGTTTTAATGAGCAAAATTATCACTATCATAGGATTACATTATGCCTGTCTCTAATGTGGCCACCTGAGATAACATCCCCAGATTCAAATCTCGCTGGAATCAGTGGAAGACTTTCTTTTGGCTTCAGTAGCCCCTTGATCAGAGAGTGTTTCTCCTGTGCAACTCTGCATACAGCTTTGAATCAGTTAGGTAGAGAAATGTGACAGCAGTGAAAAATGTGCAGCCACAGCAAACTCTTCCATTGCTGTGGTCTTCTGTGAATCCCACTGTGTCAATGCTATGGAAAATGTGGGCAGTCAGCAGTTTGGGATTTGACCCTGCATTTTCCTGAGATAGGATCACTCTTCAAAACTGACTAGCAATTTTGTCTACATACTGATGTCTTGTTAGGACCAGCTTTAGTAAACTGGATTTTCAGAACAGTTATCACTCTGTGCTTCCTTGTGGCATGGATTTAAGGTGGACATAAATATGATTCACTTTTGAAAACTATGAGCCTTGAATTTACATATATAAGGAATTAAAAGAGGAATTATTTTATCTATGAGATTCTGACAAGACAGGATAATACTGGTATTTATAATATAGGTAAAAATCTAAGAATATTGGTCCGTAATCTAGTTAAGTCTATGTAGATTATGTAAAATGCACATCTGGTGAAGAGGTGTCTGTTATGTCATACTAGTGTTTTGATTTCAGTAAGTTCAGGGAGAGAACGAACAAGGAAGCAATGTGATCCATCAACTTGGAAAGGCTATTGCAGCCTGCTAGCTGAACCACACATTTTTGGGAAAGACTGTTTAGAGAATAAGAGTCATGCCTTTAAAATTAGGAAGAGGCTTGTTAGGGAGGTGAAATCAGGGAAGCAGGGGATTGGCCCCATGAAGCTGTGATAATAACAGTGTTCTTGTTTGAATAAATGTCTCTGCATGCTGTTTGTTGGTAGACATTCGTGTTTCAGAACTTAACAAAAATGCATTCTAGTCCATAGCCTCATGCTTTGCTGGAACGCTCACTGCCTTAACAGGATCAGAGGAAAAGACTCACTAGTGTTAGTGTTTCTAAATATTACTGCACAAAATGTCTTGGCCCATTCAGTATAAATTGCTATTCTTTCATTCATGACTAACGCTCGTGCTAGATAAGCCTTGACAAAAATATTGGTATTTCACAAATTTTAACAGTTTCACTTGAAATTCATAGATAGGGGATTAAACTGTTCTCTGCTTAAAGGAAAATTATAGGAAGAAATCACAGCACTTACTGAATCTGACTCACAAGATAAAGCCTGTTTCTTGAGTGATTCCTGGCTACTCTGCTGAATTTTATGCACAGAAGACAGCAGAAATTCAAGACAAAAATGGTGGAGATTTTAACTGCTCAAATACAGAGGGAACTTCCAATATTTTCTACACAGCACTTAAAGAGAAATCTAGCCCTATCCTAGTGAGCCAGTTCTTAACAGGATTCTTTTCCAAAAGATTTTGTACTAGCCACTTCTTTCAATAAGGGACAAACAAACATAACAAGAACCTTATCTTGAATCTTAAAGGTGTGGTGTAAACTTTTCTTTGGCATCTAGTCTTTTAGTTTCTTTTCCATCTGTTTGGAAGGGGTTTTTAAAAAAATATTTTAAGAAAGATGACTGGTTACATGTGACAGGTACAACTCAAATCTCAGCTAATTCAACAAAACATCCTTCTGTTGATGCTGGGAGAGTTTTTCTTACTGCTTGCTGTTGTTTTGCTACATCTAATCTTTTGAGAAAAAAACCAACGTATTTTCATAAGACTTTGGAAACACTGAAGATTAGTACAAACACGAACCTATGAAGACATTTAGACCTAGAGAGTATTCTTGCTGTCAAGGCTCTGATTAAGAGCCTGAGAAAGGGGGAGATTTAGATTACTAAATATGTGCTTTGCTATAAAACTAAAATAAATCAACTGTAAGGACTGGATTAAGAGGTTTCTTTTTTTTTTTTTTTTGACACAAATAAATAAATATAGTAATCATATAATTTATTCATTAAATGCCATGTAGAACTGGTTCCAGTAGATGGAGCAAGAAAGCAGAAGGAAAACTCCCACATACCGAGGCGCTCAAAGGAGGTGGATATGTTCATGAGGCAGCAAATGAAATGCACACACATTCATAAAACACACTTCAAACCATTAGAGGAGAAAGCACTTCAAAAGCTACTCCATGGATTCAAGTTCAGTCAGAAATACTTTTCACATAACTGACACTGACAGAAGTTTTTCCTTGGAATTGGCTTAGTAGATAAAGAAAAATAACCACTTGGGATTTTCTCCAAAGCCAAGAAAATAGATTAATTATAACTGGCTTGTTATTCTCTTGGCTTTACTGGAGATTAGGACAGCTTAATGCTTCAACATAAGCTAATGTTGTGAAGAAGTATTAAATGAGACAAGATTTACATATCTCATATGATCTTCAGCCTATTATTTTCCACTGCCTCTCCCTTCTGAATCTATACCTGCTGGATATTATGTTGTTTACAAATGGGTCGTGCATTATGACGAGCACCACATGCTTCAGGAAACATGGCCGGAGGCCTCAGCAGGCACAAGCCAGATGAGTTGCAGCACCTCGGGAGCCAAAGTAGAGACAAACTCTTTACTTGGGGTGAAACAACTGTTATTTTTCTTTATTTATTTCCCTTCCCCCCAGATTAACATCCTCTAGGGAAAAAAAAAAAAAAGAAAAAAAAACAACACGCTTGTTTTGGTGAAAATGAATGAGAGGAACTCTCACTTGAATCAGTGATTTTTTTTAACTGGACCTATTTATCACAGAAGCCTCCGGCAGCCAGCCAGCAACATCCGTGAGGCCTGTGTCCTGTCATCAGCCCAGGAAGTCTGTGACACCCAGCTTAAGGCAAAGGGGAACATCTGTGAGTGCGGCTCCTTCCTCTGCTGACAGTGAGGAGGAGGTTCTTTTTCCTTGTCCAGGCTCAGTGGAAGTCAGCCTCTCTTCTTCTTCCTTCTCCCCTAACTCCTAAAACTGAGATTCAGCCCAATGAGATCATCTCCAAGTTCTGTGTGATCATCCCCACCCACAGCCATTTTCCAAGCAATTTCTACAGAAGCCTTTAGACAGCAATGGTCAGTTTTACCTCAATTTCCAGCTTCATCTCTCTGCAGTTCACTGAGTTTCTTTGCCAAACGTGAGCTGAAGAAGCTATTCTGAAAACTGCATTTAAAAATTTGTTTAATTTCCTTAAAAAATCATCTAGAAAAGAAAAAGAACAAAAATATTGCAAAGATCCTAAACTCCTTTAAAACTATGTCCTTTTTAAAAAGTGTTTTTTGTGAAGATTTTTTGTCTGACCATGTTTGTCAGGCAGGAGGACCTGAACAGGAAGAGATGCTGATGCTGGTGATTGGCTGCAAGGCTGCATCAAACCTGTGGCTGGCCAGGCTGCGATTGGCTATTTGGGGTGGATCATGCAGGTTGTGGAAAGGTGGCTCCTCTGCTGGGGTTTCCATCCCAGGGCCAGCAGCAAACCCACACGTGTCAGAGGTGCTGTGGGGAGCCTTTTGTCTTCTTCCAATGACATGCTTCTGGGTCTGCCTCAGTTTCAAGGTACTCAGCTGTGGTTTGTGACCATATGAACATAATGGTGTATGTACATGTGAAGCCAGGTTTGCATCAACTCCAGCATAGGAGGGTCTGTGCCTGGGAAAAAGCAATGGTTCCCTGGTCTCCTACAAAACAACCCTTTACTCAGGGATGTCATTGAGGTCTGATGTGGTCCTCCAGCGCATATTTGCCAGGAGCACAGAGAGAGCTGAGAGGTCTGTTCCCCCCTCCAGCTGTGTCTGGAGCACAGTATAGGAGAAAATCAATGGAAAGGAACAGGGATGTTCGCACATGTTAGCCCACACTCCAGGTGTGTGTGCAGATATATATCACATTCATTCATAAATTGCAGGGGCAACATGAGGAGTGTGAACAACTGATATGAAAAAGTAGATGCAGCTCTTGCCTCCACTGTCTTTCCCTCCCCCTTTCCCTTCAATAAAAGTAGAAGACATATAAGTGATGAGAGCCAGTGTATCAGGAAAGGAAGAGAGCCAGGGAGACAGAAGACTGTGCTCACATAGCATTCTACAGCTGTTGACTGCCACTGTAAGGACAAACAACCACATGGAGAACTTCTTGAGCTGTACAGGACCATACCTTCTGTCTGGGACTGGGAAAACAAAACAATGAGTAAGTTATTTGAGTGAAGAACAGAGACACTATTAGTTAACCTATATTTGTAGAAGAGTATATGTCTGGACATAAACATTTTCCATTCCAAGTTGTCACATAATTACTCATGTTAGTCATTCAGGCATCACTGTCCTGCAAAGTACATCCTAGCAGAGCACAACAGCAGATCTTAAAGAAGTACAAGGGGAAAGCTACAGAACAAGAATTCCGTTCTGAATGGCCATGAATAATTTTGAATTAATACCAGCTCTGGAAGAAAAGAAGTGTTTTGCTTGTAGATGCTTTGTGATAGGAAGGGGAGGGATTTGTTAAATAAATAATTCCTTCTGAATTAGTCACCAGGTCTAATTAAGAGATACCAAAGGGAGAAGGAATCAGAAGAGCAAGTTTAAAGGAATAACTTACTAAAACATGAGATAAAAGTAGTATTTGAGAATATCAAAATAAACAGCGTATGCTAATGTTTTTCTTGGGATGAGCCAAGGGAAATATTTTCCTGGGGTTTGGCCCATACAACATGTAACAGATGAAACCAATCTGGTTGCTCTTTTGCATGTATTACACAATTAGTGGATAAAGGCAATATTGTTGATGCTAATACAAAGTCTGAATGTCATTTGAGCAGTAATACCTTGTAAATCCTGATGTTTGGAGCCTATCTTATATTATGATTACCTTTCTTTATTGCTGGTGTAACTCCTTTGAGTCCAAGAGGCTCACACCTGATTTCACCTGTTTGTTTGAAAGAGGAAAAGACTCTTTGATTCCTGGCAAAAGTTTTAGATATTCCAGCTCTACTGGCAAGACTGCATTTGCTGGAGGATTTTTCTCTTTATTTTAAAGAGAAATGCAATTAACATCTCTAATCTGATCCTGAGGAAATCTATTAGTCACGGTCTTGCTCTTCAAGCCATCCAGGCAGCCCAGCGGATTCTCTGCCCTTATGATGTTGCTAACAAGGTTTACCTAAAGCCTAATGGGTTTCTTTTCAACAGCTAGCAAATGGCTTAAAACATGCATATGTTGAAGGCAATGCGTGATTTCTCAGTACAGCATCATAGATGTGAAGACCAGATACCCCTTTTTTGTGACCACCTGTTCTTCTCTCTCAGATGCTGGTATAAATCAGCTGCATAAAGAAAGCAGAGGTGAGATGAGACTCTCACTCAAAAATTCAATAAGAAAATCCAGATCCTATGCTGTCACTGCTGAGACACACTCCCCATCTGTTCCTGCTCCCTCTCTGTGTAAACCCAGGGTAACTTCAGTTAACTTTGAACAATGACTCCAGCTCTGTAAATGAGATAAAAGGAAACACAAAGTGAAGGTGAGATATAAGCATGCAAAAATGCCTGTGTGGCACTTTGGTGAATATTAAATGCAGAGCAGGCTACAATACAACATTGTTCTTGGACACAAGTTTCTATTAAAATGCAAAATGTACGCCTATGTGCAGTACAGTTTGCTACTAACAATAAATCTGTATTATTACTGAATTTCCTAACACTACTGTTCAGGAAGGATGTTTTTTCACTCTGTGCTTGTGCATATACATGGTTTGTGTTACTCCCAGACACAAAGCTACATGAAGCTGGGAGGAGGTTTGGGACCCTATACCAGCAACACATGAAAAAAAGATGTTATAAAAACACTGTAACAATCAAAAAAGCCATACACTTCAAGTTCAGGAAATTAAAAAAATTACTGTTAAATATAAAAGAAATCCAAGAATGCTAATGAAAAAACCCAGTTAAAACTCTGTCAAAATCTTAGCTCTACTGGAGAAAAAGTATGTGTAAGACATATTACATTTTAAAACCATTTCTCTTAATGTGAACACTGAAATGTGTTAATGATAATCATATGATTATTACATAAAACTACAACTGCACGAACTTGCACATTCTCAAAAAAGGCATTCTGTTCTTAAAATAAGAGTGAGAACAGATCTCCTGCTGTGGCTTAACTCGAGCATCCAGCAATGAGAGTGATGGAGTGTATTTTAACAGTCTGTGTACAGGGACAGAGGAAAAAAGTGGGTCTCAAAACCGAAGGTTAAGCCTATATAATAAAACAGGAATAGAAATACCAATAATGCATGATACTGTTCTTTATGCCTCTGCCCAGAAATATGAGGCTCAAAATAATATTTTGTGTTCAGCCCTTCTCGGCTGAGGCAGAAACAGAGCTATCCCACGTTACTGAGATGAAGAAAGCACAAAAAGGCATAAAAAGATGTTTTTCCTTACCCTTTGCACATCTGCCTTTTGTTATGCCCAGAATCTCAATGTCAGTGCATCTGAGAAAAAGAGTTGGAGAGTATTAACTGCACCAGCAGAAGTGGACATTTGCAGGCGGGCTTCCAGTGGTGTTTTGAGGACAGCACTGCTTGTTGAACGGAAAAGCCTAACCTCTACATACAAGCTAGTCCAAGTGATTTCTGACATTGCCTCTGCTATAAGCATGACAGTATTATCGCATCTTAGACCTTACACATAGAAGTTTTGAGAGCAAATGGCAATGTTATTTTTCCCTCTTTCCTACCCTTCCTGGCACAGTAGAGGACAGTTCTATTTCTTAAACTACCATTTCTACAGATATATACTAAGTATATTTTAACACTCTGACATTCTTAACAGAAAGTGTAGTATAGGTCAGATCCTTAGCCTGGGGCAATTGAAAGAAGACTGCTATTGTAAATGCAAGTAAGAAGATTTAATCCAAATGACTTTTGTGTTTATCTCAGATCCTTTAGTTTGACTTGTTTCTGTTTTCTCGTTGGGGGGG
>JAVSBS010017747.1:28533-40378 GCA_033124195.1 Coracias cyanogaster
CCTTTTTTTTGACTTTTTTGTTTTTTCTCTTCCCCCCCCCCCCCCACCATATCGCCCATCTCCAAAAATAAATACAAATTATTAGATAGAAATGTAAAAGGTGGATTGCTTCCTTCTCTGCCTTAGAAATTTCCCTGTAAAATGTTACACATCCCACCAAAAAAAAATATTTAGAAATGGTACTGTGCATTGCAGTGTGGGAAGGAAGGGTTATTGAGCTGTCTTGGGATCTCCTTTCAATATCAGCATAACCTGCTGTAAAAATTGGGACCAACACTCCTTTTACCACACATGATACTACTCAAATGGATCTACACTCATCTCAATGTGTCAAGTAAATGATCTTTTAATCATGGCTAAATGCATAGTAAATGTCTTATATTACATGGTAACTAGTTATAGTCTAATGCATGATTGTGGTACATGTAAAAGAATGGGGTAGGTATTAATTTATTACATAACATAGTTATCATATGCATTTGGACCTTCTAAGGTTCCTTTCACATTTCCTATTCCTGTCCTTTTTAGCATGCTTGTCTCAGGATTTTAAGTAAATAGATAATAGAAACAAGTTAAGCCTTTGCACCAGGAGTATAAACTCTTTTATAACCGCCAATTGATCTGGGAAGATTATTTACAGCCATAAGTGATACTTTTGAAATTAAGTGCAAGGAGATTGTGTGTCTGGTTGCTGGAATACAACAGGTAGCTCACTTTCCTCCTTTTCATTTTAAAAAACGACTCTACTTTGACCACATGTCCATCCAGTAGAATTATGGTAGAGATAAATTCCCAGATGTAAGTGTACTGCCTCCATCATATGTTCCTACTGACGTTCAGCACTGGTTATCCAAGTTTTCATCTCTTCATCTTTAAAACACTGCCATCTGTTGTTTCCAGACGGTTCAGTCTTCTGTTTATCCAAAACTTTGTTCCAGGCCATATGGAAAAAATATCTATTTTCAATTAACCATCATATTTTCTTAAAATATACCAGAGTGATGAGAAAAAATAGGCATCACTTACGCATAGATGTTTGTGAAGGGGATGATAATTTATTACGAACTGTAGTTTCGAGATTTTGACCATGTGGTCATTCAGTACAGTCAGACATCACAAAAGCTGGCCAATTTTGTGATAATACAAACATGCTGAAAGCATTTGAAAGCTGTTATCATATATAGATTTCATTGGTACTAGTGTAGTGATCTAGCCATTTCCATTAGAAACTTTTCTAGCTAGGCCATTTTCAGCATTTTTCTTCTGTGCTAAAAAAATTCTCGTCTCGCTACAGGCTACGTGTGACTTCTTACAATGCAAATTTGAATCCAATTCCATAAGCTACTAATTAAGCCAGGCAAATCCCTTAGATATTACGTTTAATTTGTGTTGTTAGGAATATGTTAAAATGCTGTGTGGGGCAGTGGCACTGTCTGTGCCTACATGAGCACTGTGAAGGCAAATTAGTAAAGAGAAACAGTGAGTCCTGTAGCCCAGATGTCCACCTTACACACATATGAGAGGTGGGTTCCTTCAGACTACTTCCAGCCTAATTCTCCAGACTGAAGTCTATTCATAGCTGGAGCCTTTCAGGTATAATTCTGGATGCCTGTTCCAGGTTAGTTTTCTCCAAAAGTAATCCTGTTTGTGTGCTGTAACACTGCATTGTAGTGTGAACCAAAGGGCAGTAAGCAGAGACAATGAGGACATCACCTTCAACACAGAGATGAAATGAAGGGGGTAAAATAAGTCAGTAGCGATCTTCATCTAACAATCCATTTCAATGAGATCAATTCCATCTTTTCTTTCCTGAATTTGAATTTCTGATATAAATAATTACCAATGCTAAAAGTGAAGAAGTGAAGGAGATACCATGCTTGGGCAGAAATAGATTTCTTCAGAACTAAAAAAAAAAGTATATAAAAGGATGCTATTCTTAGGAATGGGCTATGAGTGTCATTCCTCAGTTCAAAGGAATATTTAAAATGAGAAGTTGCATTTCCATTCAAAGCCATCCTCTTTGATGCAGGATAAAGGCCTGCTCTTCCATCCTTCAAACAACTGCAAGATTTTCTCCTCCTGAGTTACAGTCTTGTCCTCCCATCCGCCTACAAGCACCAGCCTCCCCCAGATACATATGGCTGTGTAAAGTGACCCAAGTTGAAACTAAGGAGGAAAACAGGTGCCAGGTGGCTAGAATATGTGACAGTCACTGGTAAAAGCAGAACAGAGCTATGGTGATAGAGATGCGTATAAAAACAGGGAACAGATGCATCAAGACTCAGGCAAAACACCCAGCCAGAGTGTGGTTTTGATTGTCTGTTTGTATAAAAGAATACAGACTTTGGCTCCTGGTTCAGTAAAGCAGTAGGAAGTAAAGCCACCTGTGTGGATTTTGAAACAAAGTATTACAAGGGCTGAAGGCAGAATGGTACAGAACTGCCTTGATCTTTAGAGCTGTTGTTCGTCTCTAAGTTTACCAGCTATCAGTGCAGGATGCCAGTAGGGAGCAAAAAAAAAAAAGAAAAGATAGCAGTAAAAATCTGGGAAAGCCTGTAGCCAAGACAAAATTCTAACTGCATGCTTAGTGTACAGATAATATTAATGTGTGTTATATTTAATTAATCAGAAAATTAGCAAGCCTTTGTTGAACACCAATTCCTTTCTGGTAGCTAATTACATACTTCTTCTCAGCTTGAAACAGTGCCAGATATTTTTTTTCACCAATCACTTGTGGTACTTCATCCAATTTTCATCCACTTGAGAGTGCTTAACTGTATATTCACTGAAGTTCTCAAAAAGGAAATTTTGTGAATGCTGTGCTAACTCAGATGCAAGGCATAGAGAATTTATATCTTCCTGTGTACATTTATATTATTTTATTTTTTAAAATGGTCTAAAGAATCCCCTACTAGGTGGACAGTTAGAATCATCTTAGGTTTTTGATTTTCCAGAACCTTTAACATATCTACATCCTTCTATATAGCTCATCTCTCTAGAATATCATGCTTTCCATCAGCTTGCTTTGACTCTCATGAGCTTTCAGCCTCCTCCAAAACTACTTCTTTTAAAAGTCTTCAGTGTTTATATCTAGGTGCCAGGGAAGTGGAGATCCCTGAGTCATATTCTACATATCCATTTTTGGGACAATTTTTTCCTTGTTCTCTGGCAGCAGTGATCTTAGCCTGGGAGTATGTTGTGCTCACAACCAAACAAAAGTCCTTGCCATGAATTTACAACCAAGAAGCAATGGGAATTGCTAAAACAAACCAAAAAAATCCCCACAAGGAACCGCAGGTAGGAGGATATGGTACAGTATTGGGCAAAGGTACCAAGCCTGCTCTGAATGGAAACACATAGATTTTAGGATCAAAAGACCCTGTCAGATCAGTGCTGACATTGTGTTTGTTAAGAAACAGTGGTGCAGATCAGAGAGCTTGCTAGAGGATAAGAGGTTGAGGCACGGGCCCAAACTGTCTTAAGGAAACAGTCCTCTAATATTAGCCACATTTTGCACTGACAGCACAAGCAGTCTGGTTCTTTAATGTAATAAGAATACATTTTCTCTAGCTACAGAGATTAGAAAGCCACAGCATAACATGATCAGTCTATGATCTTTCTTCACAGTTTTTCCTTTCCTTTGGTAATTTGAAAAATGGTATATAGTGGTTGAGCTGCTCTGTGGACTTTTTCTCTGGAGGAGAGAATTATTCTCCAAAATACTTATTACACCCCTTTCAAAAGAATTATAGAGACCCAAACCGATTACAGCCTATTGATGAGTCTAATGACAGACACATTTTCTCCATGTCCCTGATAAGACAGAGAGCATGCTTCACCCTTCCAAATATCTCTTCCTGCTCCCTGAAGACCCTCCTGCAGCTCTTGAGTATCAGTGCTAACGTGGATATCCCAGTTGCCTCTAGAGTGGTAGTAGGTATTTTGGTGTTCACAGGTCAGAAAACTGAAAACATGGCCGCCATCCATTTTCAGGGTACACGCCGCCCACACTCAGGAAAACCTTGTGAAAGAGATTTAATGGGCTTCTAACTGATTCTACAGTCAGGCAGGACTGGCATCAGGCAACGTTTTTTATTTTGAAAATGTGTTTCCTGGAGGCCATGAAATAGTGAGGTCTGTTACCTTCAGTCCATTGGAGTTTTAATGTATTTACTATTTGCCAT
Organism: Coracias cyanogaster; assembly: GCA_033124195.1. Taxonomy (NCBI): domain Eukaryota; kingdom Metazoa; phylum Chordata; class Aves; order Coraciiformes; family Coraciidae; genus Coracias; species Coracias cyanogaster. The sequence goes on from JAVSBS010017747.1 coordinate 32,718, forward strand.
TCTCTTGGTACAGACAGTTCATGAACACACATGCAGAACTGATGAAAGAGCTGCATTGCCCCTAGGTCCTGTTCCTACACAGACATATAAATTATTAATTTTCCATTTGTCCTCTTATTTTTCTTCATGTACTTTCATGACACAACTTTGGTGACTATCACCAGTCTTTTCTACCTTGGCCTATACCTGGTGATGGTTGAGTCATTACATCTTCATTGTCTATCTGACATAAATAAATAAAGCACCTCTTCAAAAGAAGCCTTTCTCCAGGGCTCCTGCTTTGCCCAGTGGTTTATAACTCAGACATTGTCATGGAAAACATAGGTTCACACCTCGCTGTTACGAGAAGAAAGGAGAGTCACTTGAGGATCAATTTACTTATCTCCATACAATCAAGCTCTGCTCCCTGGTGATGTTCTGAGCTATTGGAAACATCTTCATGAGGCTGTCTGATTTGTCACAAGTCCTGTGGGTGACCTGTGACTTTCCATAAGGACAGCTAGGAATAAGCTGGGCTATGCTCAGAGAGCTCAAATGGACAGAGAAAAGTACATAAGGCAACTGAATCAAGTCTTTGATCTCTCCTTTTTTCCCCAATTTTCTATCTGCACAGTGCTGTAAATAACACATTTTGCAGTCTGAGTCAGCTGAGTGCTTCTTGACATTGTGGCTCAAAACTAAATTTTACTGCCTTATAGGTGAGAAGTTAAAGACTGGCTGCCTCTGCCATAGGAAGAGAGGGAAGCGGTGAAGATAAGGGAGCCAGAGAGACTTAAGCTTTATTTTCTTTGCCTTTTTTTCTATGTCAAACTTCTCAAGCTATTTAGCTCCACAGAGACAGAGGAATACGGCTTTTGTGGCACTGGATCTTAGATAACTTGGGAGTTTTGGCTAATTCTACATGTGTCTTTAGGCATCAAACTATTTTTACAGACCTACTGCCCATTATCACAAGATGTTACTGTGATCACAAAGAGACTGGACAAATACGACATCTATTTACTCCACAGATCTCCCAACCCAAGGGATAAATGCTGGGCTTTAGCAGACCCAAAGTAATAGACTTTTGGTGTCCTCATGTCTGTGGGAGTCCATCTTGGCAAAGGAAAGAAAATGTTGAGATTTGGGGAAATTTGGGAACCTGGCAATGAGGACTGCAGCCTTCTGAAGCTAAGACTGGTCTGGGTCTGCTGCCGATCTTGTGGTATGTGTCAAAGCACCTGATTAACTGAGGTATCCAAGTGTCAATCCCATCCTGCTATTGGCAACATAGAAACAATTAATGGATATGTCTTAGACCTTGTTGCTGTTAGTTGTGTTCTGGAAACACCTAGGAGACTAACAGTAAAGTCCCTTTGAAGTACTTTATATCCTGTACTAATTTAAGACTCCCTTGTGCCTGCAGAAGTGTGTATGACAACTGTAATTCATTGCTGCAGGATGTTGCTGAGGCAAATATAATGTTAGGGGAAGAGACAGAAACATCACATTAAACTGAACTAGGTTTTTTTTGACTGGTGCATCCTTGACAGAATTTTTAACTCAGCCGAAGGACAAAATATAGCCATTCTTCATGATGCTGTATCAAAAACTGGGGAAAGCCTGTGTGAGGAGAAAGCCTTTCAAGCATGTCAGTCTTTTGTTGTTGTTTCAAGATAAAATTCATCCAAATGTTTCAGATTCCAAAATTTTAATAGTTTTATGTTTCATAATGTAAAACATAATAAAGGAAAGTATGAGACATTTATGTTAATACCCACCTCCTCTGTCAGCTGCCAACTCAACAATTTTGTTAAGTGTGTTTTACCTGAAAAACGTGAAGTTATGCTGAGGGTTATCCACTGTCTGGAAATAAAACCTACAAGCAAAGCTGACAGTTAGGTAGAACTTCATTTTTACTGTAAATACAATATATTTCTCTGTGTGTATGAGATATTGGTTATGACTTAGAGACAGACAATGACCTCAGAATATGGGAACACTGTTCAGCAGAAGGAGTTAGTCCTCTGAAACCTTCTTCTGTGTCCTATGACAAAAGAGTGCATTTGGATATAGTCACTTCACCCAAAGAGACAGAACCTTGTCTGCACTAGGATCAACCCAATGTTAGTTGGAGACACGGACAGCCTTGTTGAACATATCTGCTGAATAACCTTGTGGCCTTATCCTCATCATCCCGCGTCATTCCTTTATCCTAGCTTGTGCTTTATCCCCTGGCCCCTTTGTTCCATCTGTAATTAATGTGTCAGCCTTTCAGGGCACTGGTCACATCCCATTATCTGTGTGGAGGCTTTTGTGACCTTAACATAAATGAATGGAAGACAATGACCTCTCTCATATAATTGCTTTGGATGATTTTGGCAATTGCTCTTTTCTGATCTAGAGTACATTGAATCATGTAATACATAGACTTCTGTCTGGTTTGCATATCCTGAATAAGCTGGTGAAATGGGAGGGATTTGCACTCAGCTGCATTCCACGCAAGGGGTTTGTAAGCTTTGATAGACTGATCAAAATGGATATAACTCCTCTCCCTACCTCCATTATGAGGAGATCCAGTGGAATTTGCCTTGGATGAAACTAAAAAGCTTCAACACTGACTCCATTCTACTAAAGAAAAACAGAGTAGGGTAGAGATGTGTGGGAGGTGAAGGTTTTATTCCTGGTCTGGTCACTGATCTCCTGTGTGACCTTGCTTCACAGCAGTAGCTCTCATCCTATACTTTTGATATCCTATTGATATTTTAAGTGCTTTCAGGGCAAGGATTTTTTTTCTGCATGCTTATGAAGGGGTTTACCAGCCCTGATCCTGGTGGGGATCTTAAGGCTCTTTTGCAATATTCCTAAAATGGCAGAAAAAATAGCTTCTAGTGACAAGAGAAATAAGTTCTAATATAGATATGGAAGTGAAAGGACAAACAGAAGAACAGCAAAGCTGTGAGGCAGAGCCTGTCAGTTACCATAAGTGGTCATGTTACTTTGACAAAAGTTATACAAGTTTCACGGTCTCCACACAAGCAATTCCGCTGGTAATAAGACATTGCATAAAAAAAATAACCACCAGACAACAGACACATACATAAAATCCAAAGCAAACCACCTGCTTTTTTTGGTAAACGACTTTCCTTTCTTGAAAAATTTGCTTTTTGTAACTATAGTGGTCAAATAAATGTATTGGCCAGTTCCACAAAAGGTATAATTCAATACTGGTAATTATTAATTATTCAGACATTTCTGATATACACAGTAGCTGTAATTGGGATGGAAGAGGTTAAAGTTCTCAGAAGATTGTATTATTTTATCAGGTTTCTTATGAACCCTGAAGAACTTAGGTTCCTACCATAAGTTCTTATGGCAACCTAGGGAGGTCACTTACGAATTTTCCTTATGCGAAGATCATATTTTAAATTCTTTTTGTGCTTTGGTCTGAAACAAACCTCTCAACAGAAAAAGGTCTCAGTGCCCATTAGTTGTTGGAGATCATTTTGACAGAGGCTAGAGCATTAGTTCTGTGCTATGCATCTTTAAACTGAGCTTTTAATGTTTGGGTCTTGCAACAAATTGCATAACCAAAATTAGTAGGGATCTGCACTCTTAACAGGGATCTGCAGCAGTTACAAGACTGGGACCTCAAGGAAGTGTTAGTAGCCAGGTCTGCTCAAACAGACTTGGAAATATTACTGTCTAACAGCCATGCAGCCAGCAAACATCTGTATTTTCAACTGAGCATCTAAAGCTTGTTGCCTGCCTTTCCAGAAACAGCCTCTAATCCTATTTATGACCCTGTGACTGACAGGCATCTGCATTCCAGACAAAGTACAGGAGAGTTCTCAATTACAGGAAATATGTAGAAAGTTGCAGCAGGTTATTTGCTTATTAGACTTCCCCCTTGGTGTCTGTGGGAGTGCACGGTATGTTGGTAAACCCTCCTGCTGCCGATCATTTGTTTGTCATAATGCGATCAGCCATTCATTCATAATGAAAAGCTAATGCCTCAAGAGAATACAAAGGTTGGAGTTCAACTTGGCTTTTTATGAAGATAAAAGGGGCAGAGCTAATTCTGAACGGATGTCATTTGTGCTTCCATGCGGCTGTGTTTGCTTTTATCTTTTTTTAAAACCTGTCCAAAGCTGCAGCCCTTCTTAGTATATAAGGATTTTTTAGTGTCACTGAATTGCCTGATAAAGGGTAACAGGAGTTTCTCATCTCTCTTGTTGTGTTCTTTTAGGTGGAATTGGCTTTCAAAGAATCAGGTGATGGAGCCCACCATGCTCTGTTCTCTCTTGACCAGTTCTAGCATGATACTTCTCAATCACAGATGAGGAACAGAGATATGGGGTGAAACATGGCTGGGTCAGGGTCATCCATCTTGTCACTGCTGTATTTGAAATTCAGTTCCCCGTTTCCCACTTTGGCACTTCCATTACTCCTGCATTTCACCCATTGGAAATATGAGCTAGAAGTGGTAATTTGATGTTTCCACTATGACTTCTAGGAAGAAGGAATTAAGCTATTTCTCCCTGTGCTGACTTGTTTCCTTAGTCATTACAAAGTGCCATATAAGTCTTGTGTGAAGATCCTATGGACATGAAAAGGATATAGGAGATAAGCAAATGAGCACCTAAAACACTATCACTTTGGGCTATAATTAGACAAAAATATTGTGACTCTCTGTTGCTCATAACAAACTGTTTTGCATAATAAGAGTTCTCTCGAATATTTATACAGAATTAAGAAGAGGAACATTGTTTTCCCTTCACTGCCTCCCCTCTTCATTGTTCTGTAGCCTAATGGTTATGGCTCTTCCTTTGAGATGCCTTTGGGGTGGGAAAAAGAATAACTAATTCTTGTTTTCATATCCTGGATGTGAGCTGTATGTACTTCATGAAATACTAGGTGAAAACCAAAGCAGGTACATATCTTCCCAAGGTGGTTTTGTGGCTCTATTTCTTGCCTGCTTTCCCTTTTTTCCTGTTATGTCACATGACATACTTCCTATTGGGTCAAAGAAAGAAAACAACTCACATATTGACTGAAAAGGACTTTTCTCTGTAATTGCACATAAGAAAGATGACAAGGTTAATTTCTACTCTGTGTATTGGAACCATCAAATATGTGGATAATTCAGTAAGGTAACCAAATGGAAGACAATTAGCCATCCATAAAAGATTCCCAAAGCCCTGGTTGCATTCATAGGCCTTTGGATAATATCAGATTTTTTAAAAAGAAAAACAGTGGAATATTGGAGGCTGTGGTTCTGTAGCTGAGTCTACTGCTAAGCTTTCTAGTGTCCTCAAACAAGTCATATCACTTACCACTGCCTGCTGAACATAAGTCTGACTTCTCTAAACCAAGAAAAAACACCCTGTCTAGACCAGTAGCTCATACTGAGTGGTGGCTCACTGGATACTTTGGGAGAATAAAAAAAACACAAACATTTTTGCCACTTCTGGAGAAATCATGACAGAACAGGTATCTAAACCATTGTGCTAGATATCTGTCAATAAGGCCAGCCTCCATAAATAGTTTTCTTATATGAATACATCTATAGTTTTTGCCTCAGTGATATCCTACAATGAGTTTCATAATTCAGTATAATGGTGTGTTGTCACTTTCCTGTCACCTTGGGTCTTTTCCATTTACTGTATATCAGACTCTTATGTTTGTGGACTGCCTTGTACCCTAGATTTTAATTCATATTCTGAGGTCTAATGTACTAATAAACATCAACTAACTTATCATTTAGATAATGAAAATACCAGCTCATGTTTGGTGTGACTAAAGAGAAAAGAGCAATAATTCAAATACCTAGTAGTCATGACAATGGAATACAGAAAATTCCTTTGAAATCTACTTTAGGAATAACAGTTTTAATTAAAAGATGCTAAATCTGGCATCCTTACACAGATCAAGGTATATATCATCTTGCAAGAAATATCAGTGTTCTCACTGGCTGTGTATGCACAAGCAAGTGCCAAGGAGCAGCAAGGAGCATCCGGTACTCTAAGCTGATCCTTGTGACTACATGAATGTCCTATATGCTTACTGCCTGTCCCAGTGTTCCTGTGATGCCTTACCTAACCGAGAATCAACACCCCATGAAGTTGTGTCCATCTCATTTGGGGTGTAGAATTACATATATTTCGTAGTTGGTCTCTGACTGTGCCTGGGGCCACATTTTCAGGTTTGCTGACTACTGATAGATAATCTGATCTTGCTAAATTAGATCTGCTTTTAACAATACTGTAGGGACATGCACAGGGACATGTTAAAACTGTCCCTGGAGTACAAGTACTTCTCGATGGTGAAATAAAGCAGTTCAATGTGGCACTAAACCTAAGTCAGATTAAATAACTTTTTGTCTCTTGACCTGAACATAACAGTGCTTCAGCTAACTATATATAGGCAGTGGAAAAATTCATTGCTTATAACCAACATTGCTTACAAAATGCTCTAAATAAGGCTATTTTCCATTGCCAAACATAAAGTCTTTAATTGAGTAGGAAAGCCAAAAGCCCTGCAGAACTCCCTTTATCATCTCTGATGCTTGGCCGTCAGAAGAGAGAAACTGTTATGTCAGTCTTTTGTAGTCTTTCTTGGCTTGCATCTTGACCCATACATTACTGAAGCCAAAGAGACTCTTTTCATTGATTTCCACGTTACCTGGAACAGGACCAGTGATCCAAGATGTGTATATTCAGTTGTTTCTTTTCAGGCCTAAGCATTTGTTTTGACTTCCAAGAGGCAGAACACACAGGATATTAAGCAGAACACTGATTGAAAGCCTTTACAGTGTATCTTCATCTTAAGAGTGAAGCATATATAGGTGCTTACGACCTCCATTATTTTTGGAATGGTTCTGGCAGTTCTGTGCACACTAAGAAGGAGCTAAACACTCACTCTCCATGATGAATAAATAAATCTGACTACAACAATGTTACAGGGGAGTCATTCCAATTAAACTGTAATATCTACCAAAACAGTGTCATAACTTGGAAACAGAGGTATCCAAAACCAATTCTTATGTATGATTATTGTAATGATTTTTTTTATAAGCCCCCTGGGGAAAGGGGGAAAAAAAAAAGAGGGGTCTAATCCTACAAAATTTCCAGACATCATTTTAAACCTGTGAATAGTGTTGCCATATACTAGTTTTGCACTGTGTGAAACTAAGTACATGTATAAGTCTTCATATAAGTGGAACCTAAAGACCTTGGTTCAGATGATTCTTCCTTTTTTCCACTTATGTTCTTGAAATTAGACTTCAGCGCTGAATTATACAGAATATATGACTCTGACCCCAAGTCCATTTAGGTAACCTTGTTTGTTTGTTTGTTTGTTTCAAGTGCCTTTCATCTTTCATATAGAACACATAAGAGATAAAAAGTTCAAGTCACTCTAAAACTGTGACTTTTTGTCTACTAAGACTTGACAGCAGGGAGGCTAGTGCCAAGCTGGCAACCAGTATTCAGGCTTCAACTGGACTTGAATTTTCCTAATTGCCTGTATTGCTGGTAGCTGACAAACAAGGACATAACCAGAAGTGTATAAGCTGCATGCCAGTCATTAATTTTCTCTCATGAGCCAGTGCGTACCCAGAGACTTTCCTCTTCTGTCAGATCATTGCCCTGTAATGAATGGATTGAAAATGTGACTGAGAA
>JAVSBS010017748.1:0-10655 GCA_033124195.1 Coracias cyanogaster
TATCTGTACTCTAACGTAAGCCTTCAGACTATCCCACTATACAAAGGTTATGTGACTGAGCCCTATTTTTTCCACAGAATAAATAACTTTTGAACAAAAGGCTTTACTATGTTGCTAGTCAGATTCTCCTGCTTTCCTTGCACTGCTGTTAAGCTGAAATGGATACATTACCTTCAGTAGTCGGAGAGAAGGCGGCAGGTTGAGGTGTAGCCAAAAATATCAGAATTAAGAAAATAAGATATGTACAGTTAGCCAAAGAAATTATTTTCTTGTAGCAGTGGGAACAGCAGCTCTGACAGAGAATCTAGTTCCAAACCTTTGGCAAAATTAGGATTCTGAAAGCAGTTACAGAGCAGTTTCCAACAGCAGTGTGACTCAGGATTCCTCTAAGCATGGAAAGTCTGTTCAAATGTGGCAGCCTGATAAAAGGACTTTTTGGGTTTTGATCTCCCAATACATTTAGTGGTAGACTCCTTGAGTGTTTGTTTAGGTCCATCTGTAAAAATAACTTAATTGGGATGGAGTCTACATTACGGCATTCTTTTTTCTTGTTCTATTATAATTTTGTGACCTTAATTTCCTGCTTCCTCATTTGGTTTGGATTGGACTGGTTCATGAGAAAAGTCCTCCCCATAAGGCATAAGTTCTGCGTGGGGGAGAATTCTTTGTAGGTATTTGTTCGGTGAATTGGAATAATAAACTATTATAATACTACTATGGATTTGAAAGCTACTTTGGTCGATGACAGCAAGCCTAAAACTTTTATTTCATTATTATTCATTTTTCAGTTAATCCCACTGTGCAGTTTGAGATAATCTCTTTGCTCTGGTTTTTCCTTTGGCAAAAAATGCAAAACCCTTCTTGCGCGCACACACACGATAGACTTGAGTTACTGGCATGTCTGTACTTTAGTTGAAGCTCTGAATGAATATTTTTGAATAACACACCATAAGTGTTTTTTATAGAGTAGTTCATAAATGAATTTAGAAATTATAATGCAGATTATTCTCAGTTTTGTTCTTCACGTGAAAGACTCAGCGGCACTGAATTAACGACAGCTGTTCTTTGGTTGTGCCCATGTAGGCTATCACTGGTATTGTGGGCTGTAGATGTTAATATTCTCTAACATTTGATTCTGAGGGTTTGTATTTTTTATTTGATTTTTTTTCTTATCCCATCAAAGAGTTTGATATTTCTAGTACAGGAGCACGTTTCTTCCAAATGCAAAATTTTTAGTTTTGTTTGTTTATGATAAAGTTTCTGAAATCCTTTTCAACATTTTAAAAAGTTTTCAGTTTTGCAGCTGTAAGGTTATGATGAAATAAGGTGATTATGTTAAATTGTCTTCAAATGTTGGTTTTAATCTCTCATACACAAACCGATATTGTGTGGGGCAATATATGTCCCCATGCTTTTGATGCTCCCAGTTAAATAAGCTGTGTTTGAGTGAACAGATGCTGTATAGACTAAAAAAAGTAAAATCTTAGCTGCAGCTGCTCTTGTGACATGGCAGGTTTTTAAGGCTCCCTTCAAAGGTGCTGCTGGGAAACTTCCAGGCTCTGCCCTATTTATGGCGTTACTCTTGCGGTAACACTGGCTTCAAGGGAGGGAATTTTCAAAGTCTCTAGCTGCCTAACAGACCAGGGAATTTGTGCGCCCAAGTCCCTTAGCTGCTTTTGAAAATTACATTGCATGTGAGGACAGATACTTGCTTGGACCCTCATTTGCGTTAAATGAACCCCTTTAGTGCAGAAAAGGACAAGAAAATACAGAAAACTTCTGGACTTAAAACCATTGACTAAGATCTGCAAATATATGTAGGTATCTGCACAGGAAAATCTTTGTGGACCTGGGTGAAGGTTGTATATAAAAGTAACTAAAAATAGTTACTAAACTATTAATTTTCTAGAAGAGAGTAGTTTAGTTTTCAGTTCTGATCTGAAGCCTATTGAACTAAAAGGATCTTGGCAGAGTATCTTGCCTGGGGTAGTTCTTGCAAGCCTTCCTTTCATTGACTAGCACAGTGAAGTCTGTAAGATCAGGCATTTAGGACCTCTAGGGATACAGTAGTGCTAAACCGCAAACACCTTCATGATAAAGTAAAATAATAATTGTATCTGGAGTGATTAACGGAGCGTATAGTTGGATATAATCTTCTGGAGGGAATCTTTTAAACACTGAGTGTCTGTTCCTGCAACATCAGTCATAGCCAGTCAAAACATCTCAGTACCAAGTACTGGAAGATATATTTTGTTTTGCATTCATCCACACAAAGCTAGCTTTCCTCATACTTGCTAGTGATTCTCAGTAGACTAATCTGAAATCGCTAAGTATGAAAGAGCAAGACCTTGCTTTTTAGGTATTATTTTATGAATGTGCTTCTCAGTTCTGAGTTGCAGCTAGTCTTATGGTTATAGGTGGGGCAGGTATTGTTACAAACACAGGTGGTTTTGATTCATTTCCAAAGTGAAAGTTATTAACTAAGTGTTGGCAGCTGCATCTACTAGTCTATATATATTTAAATATACTTTATGCTAAGAGGTGTTTGTTCTAGATATAAGGGTGGGAGGTGCATCTATACCCTGTAACCTAATCAACCTTTCAGAATCTGCAGTGGCAATCAAGTCCTGGAAAGAATATTTTGATGAGAACAAAGCTGTTGAGAAATTCTCCTGAGTCCTCTTAGAATGATGGTTTGGAATTGATATAATGACAGTACCTGTGCCAAGTCAGTAAAACTCAAAAGAAGTCTTATTGATTTGGTTATAGTGTTTCACAGATTTTCCATAAAATTGTGTTTTGTGGACCATGTAGGCAGATCATACAGGGCAGTTTCCTGTCGTGCTTTTGCACTGACCCTGTGCTGATCACAAGGCAAAAGTGTTTAGAAATGTTATTACATTTTTGAGACTTTGAATTGCCTAACTAGTGGTGAGTGTAGTCTACGCCCTGACAAATGTTAGTTAGTAGTGTGACAATCCTTTAATAAATTGCCTCACTGACCCTGCTCATGATCTTCTTCAGAGTGCCCCATTTAAGCCTCCAGCTATCACCTTTCCTGGTATAGAGTTCCACAGCATGCTCATTCTGATCTGAGGCCTTAGGCTCTAAACCTCTGTTATTCATTGCGATCTCCTTCGACAGGTCAGGTCAACACCTGCAGTTCAGCTCTTTGCAGCATTCTAGTACCCATCTTGTTTCTGAAAAGCAGTGTGTTATTTAAACCACAACACTTTAGAGTAAGCCATTTTTAAAGGGGCAATCAGTCTGACATGTCTCCACCACCTTTCTCAAGTCAGTGTTCTCCCTCTATAAACGTCGAGTCCTGGGCCATGTGACGTGTTTTGAACAAGGTGAAATCACTCCTTCAACTCTCCTGATGGGGGGTGAAATATTGAAAGACTCATCTCTTTTATTATTATCACCATGCTTTAAAGATCTCAAATGTCTTTGTTTCCTGACGGATTCTTTCTTTAACTATTTGGAAAACAGAATACCTGTTGCTGTAACATTCTCTGAAACTTCTTATGCCTGCAGGGAGGGGATGTCGCTTTAAGGTCTTCCTATGCTGTCAAATTTAATTTAATTTTATGCAGATAACAGAAAAATACCACTTCTTTATTAAAGATGCCAACATACTTGTATGTTTACTTTTTTTTTAAGAAAGTTTAATAGAAAAAAATCAGCAGACTCCATGTCACTATTTTTTTTTTTTAAGTTTTATGTGGTTTATCACTCTTCATCACAAATTTTGTTTTCCAATATGTAGAAATCAGCAGACAGTATGACCTGTTGATTAATGCTAACATTGGCTTGACAAATTGCAATCTTGTAAATATTTTATGTTTACCTTGAAGCTTACTCTGAATGCTATTACCACTTCTGCTGCATTTTTAAAAGACGGCGCTTAATTCTTTGCTTTGTTCTTAACTATCCTTTGTTATGCCGTAAAAAATTGACAAGAATCCTATTGTGAGATAATACATTTGACAATTTCTCCTAATTAAAAAAAAAAGGGAGAAGAAGTCCCTAGATGACATGAAAGTTTGTGATTTTTGCAAGGTTCCATGTGGTGGTGGTGGGTTGATCCTGGCCGGGTGCCAGGTGCCCACCAAACTGCTGCATCACTCCCACTCCTCAGCTGGACAAGGAAAAGAAGATATCACAAAAGGCTCATGGATTGGGATAAGCCCTAAATGGTTCCTTTTTCGGTTCTGCTGTGCTTAAACAATCAGGTGACCATAGAGCATGCAGAATTAACATGACACAGCACACAGAAACTTGGGTGTGCTCTAACGCACGAGGCCCTTTTAAGGGGAAAAATGAGCCTCCAGTCATGGCGTTTAGGATACTTGAACAATACCGAAGGCTGTTCTGTCCTACTTCTCAGTGAGGGGCTGTTCTTTATTCTCGCAGATGTTCTGCAAACACGTCATTCTAAGACACAGCAGATACTGACCCGTTATTTCAGGTGTTAGCTCCGCTGTTTCTCCATGTCGGTCCCTACAGTCATACATGAGTCACCCTGCAGCTGATGTGAACCAGAAGTCTAGAAAAAAGCTGTTTTAATCATGGCAGTTCTGATGAGTTCTTTGGTTTTCAATAAAATCTACCCACAACAGGTAGTTTTTATACTATATGGCTCATTGCTAAGCCATCTTACCTTCTTTTTATGGAAGACTGTTGTGATTTCTCAAAATTTTAGTGTTGTAAATGTTCCCAGACTAAGCTGCTTTGATGAACAAACCTACAGTGATTAGCCAAAGTCTGAATCTTTGTTCCCTTTCCATCTATGAACTCACAGGTTTCACGCAGGAGGGAAACACAACAATAGGAATTTCTTCAGCTTCCCTAATATAGTTCAGAAGTCGTTATGAATTGAAAAACTGTTTGTAATCACATGGGGTGTGACAAGCATTATAACATGTGGTGGCCACATTAGTTTCTCAGACCCAGAAGCAGCACAAAGGAGACTGAAGTTGTACCAAAAAGAGTAGTACTTAAAGCATCATTGTGATTCTGCAGTCTTCATCCTCCTAAGACTCGTCTTTCTTGCTCATTTTTTATTGTCATCCAGGGGCATGAGAAGAGAGAAGCCTTGAAATTATATTCAGCATGAATAACATGTTGTAATTTGAGACCGTTCTAGTAGCCAACATGGAAAACAATTTCTGCCTTTCTTTTTGCAGTAGCTTAAAAGTAGCCAAGGATAGTTTCTATGTGTGTCCTCCCCTAATTGTCTGCTCTTTACACTAAAGCAGCTTTTCTCGCTTGTGAAATAATTGTGCAGACAATATATTTTTTCTTTTTTTTCAACCAGGTATGCACATATTCATATTCATGCAAGCAAAGTGGAAAGGAACAAACAGTATAAATTAAACTTAAATTAATTAAAGGTTAGTCAAATTTTAATTTGATTGGAAGTAGAGACTAGTGTGGCAACATTGCACCATAAGTCCAAGAAATTCTGCATAAGGATTAGCTGATTCTTGGGCTGGAAAACGTGGAAAAGCATGGGCAGAACACCTCCAGATTTTCACTTTGTTCTCACAAGCATGTTTCAAAGATGTTTGACCGTTGTCATAGTTCTTCTGGGCTCTTTCTTTACTTGCTGAGCATTCTTTTTAGACACAGTACTGCAGAAGAGGAAGGATTACTTTGTGCATCTCTCAAGCAATGCTGTTATCCAGACCTATCAACGCTGTTGTTGTTTTGATGCAAGTGCGATGTTGTCTATCCCAGGTTCAGCTTGTGAGCAGGTACAGTCTCAGACTCCCTATTGTAGTATGCCAACACGCCCAATTATTTCCCACATTGTGAGGTCATAGCAACAGAAAGAACTGTAGAAATATGTTCTACCCTTTCTACAGTGGTTCCATGTCTGTAGGGAGAAGTCCACTCCCTTTTCAGGAAGTAGGATCTGTGGTAAAGTGAAGACTGATGGTTCATTTTGACATGTTTTGATCAAAGCAGTTATAACGTACTTATTTGCTTTGACGCATCTTGTTCTGAGTTAAATGCATTCATGCACATAAGCCCAAGGGTATGCAAGATTTGGTCCTAGTGTGGATTTGAGTGCTGGGTAAAATGAGAAAAGATTCTTTTATTTTTCAGTAAGTTTTAAATTAAATCTCAGTGGAAACTTATATTCTAGGCATTCCTGCACATGTGACTTTACTACTCCTTCATTTCTGTTGATGCAGCTGAAGGCTGTCTGCATGCAGAAAGCTGCCAGAAGGCCAAGGAAGTTTATTCACCACTTGTGAGATCACGTTTTGGGGCTTGAGTGGGATCCAAGCAGAGCCTGATGGTACTGGGTCTGTTCAGGCTGGAGCAGAGGCTTCGGGGGCTGTCTTAGTGACCTCATGGGTGGTTATGTGGAAAACAGACTATGGTTTTTATTGACGGCACACAGATAACCAGACACAGGTTACAGCAGGCAAAATTCTGACTGGGTAGGAGACAATTGGTCCAAGTGAGGGTATTCAGGATAGAGCCTGAGAAGTTGTGGAAGATTTTCAAAATTCAACTGGACAATGTCTTGAACAACCTGATTGAAACTTGAAGTTTTCTCTAACTTTAAGGTTAGCCATGAAATTGGACCAGATTATTTTCAGAGGTTTCCTCTAAATTATATATATAAAATTTTATAATTCTAATGAGCTATGCATGATAAAGCATCTTTAGAAATATTTTCCTTCTACCAGTCTTTCTACCAGGTTCTTCCTACCAGTCTTTCTACCAGATTCACTGTGTGGTCCCACAAATGACTGCATAAGCGCAGCTGTAGGGGCAGTAAACTGTGACATGGGAAAAAGGTCAGGATGGAAAGGGAGAAATGTAGTAGTCAAAAGAAGCCTCCTAGATAGGCTTTGATGCTGGACACATCAGAAGTGGGAGTGTGTAACCAGATGCACCTGGTGTTCGTCCTTGACTTTTGCTTTATGCCAAGAGCACCACCACACCACTAAGGGTTGGTGGATCACTTTCTTAGTAGACACCATATGGGAATAAGAGATCACACCAAGATTATCCTGTGTGGTACTAATCGCTTGAATCTGGATAGTATCTAGAGCTCTTTATGGAAAGTCAAGACTGGTACGATAGATCAGTGCCATGTACAGAGACCAGGTCGATCAGCATCAAAAGTCCGTGTCCCAGCCCTGGTACAAAAGATCAAAATCTTAATCTTGACTTCTGATAAATGTTTCCTTGTCATGATTCTATCAGTTGCATCAGCACCTACATCTTAATTAAAAGTACAGAAATGCGTGACCCTACGTCTCTGTATTTGAAAGACAGAAAGAGAAAAAATACTGCAGTAATCACATTTGAGAAGGGAAGAAAGCACATATGGAATGCCCATGTAGCCAAATATGTGGGGAGGCTTATTGAGATTCTTGCAGAAATAAGGAAATAACTGAAGAAACTTCTAACTACTAGAGGCTAGCAGTTCCCAATATGAATCTTAATTATTATTTTTATAATAGGTAATAAGGAGTGTCTGTTCAGCCTCGAGGTCATTCTTGGACTTTAATAAGCATTCAATGCAGGACGTGTTGAGTCTTCTTGTAACTAATTATTATTAGACTCACTACAAAGCTTACATAGTGACTGAAAAATGGTAATTTCTGAACTATTGTATTCAGATGTCTTTACTGGTGTGCCCATGAACACAGTCCACAATAAACCGATGCTGGGATTACATTTGGACAAAAGTTTCCTCTACTGCTGTACCTTATGGAGGAAAGCAGAATTTCTCCTACTTTGTGCCCTTAATTCAGCAAACTTACTTGTGATGAGTAAGTGAGGTAGTCACATTGATGCCAGATCCTCATGGAGATTAAGTGATCGAAGTGATTGAATTTGTTGCAACTAAATGCAGCGTGGTGAAAGCCATTTTCAGGAGCCTATTTCATAGCTGTCTTTTCTCAGTGTGTTCGTTTTAGCACTTTGCACAAATGCAAGCTCAAAATCAGAGTTTTGATCAGAAGTTTCTTTTTTAAGTGGTTTTTCAAATGCACTCCTATTAAAATCTGTGGAGTTACATTACTCCAAAATGAATTCAAAGCAGAATACAATCCCCAGCATCATGCTGTGACTTTCTATTTTAGCTGAGAATTCAGTAGTAGAGTGAAATGTTGTCATAACTAAAAGCTCCATTGTAAGTTTTCCTATGATTGGTCAGAAAAGAAAAAATTGTGAAAAATTTTGTCAGCCGTGTTATAAAAAAGACTTTTTCCTTAATTGTAATGGTTTATAGTCGTGTAATAGTAGTGGTGCATGATTACCATTTTTTTTCTTCTTCCTTTTCTCCATTTTTCTCATCCCTCTCTCATCATCTCAATTAAAGGAAGGCCAAAAAGAGAGAGTGGCTCAGAAGAGCAGATGAAGTAGCTGTTTCCTGAGGGTGGGTTTTTTTTTAAAAAAAAAAAACAAAACAAACGAGCAACCACCCAGAGAGTACTGGCAGTGGCAGGCTGGGAAGCATTACACTTTAGAGAATAGCTACTTTATTGTGCTAGAACACTGAGATAAAACTGCTGGACTTGGTAGCTCCTCCTGTCATCTGTGATTTTGGGGTTTGATGCTGTCCGTAAAATTAGCACTGCAAAGAGTGATGCTTCCAGTAACTACGCCTTAGCAGAAGTACAGCTGAAATATGCAGCTAAAGGGTTATTTACCCTATGTGCTAGCAAAGGTAGATAATTTCTTATTCCTCCCCCTCAAGGGGCCAGGGCAGAGGTGGGGAGAGAACCAGAAGGGAAGAGAATGAATAGGTAGAAACAGGAATGACAGAAGGTCAGAGTATGATAAGTCCACGCTCTCCTCTGTTCCCGCTTCTGCTTTTGGTCTTTCATACATGCACAGTGTAGGCCTGAGGCTAATCCAGTAACTGCCCGCTGGCAATGAGCCTGAAGTAACTGCTGCTTTTAGGAGAGGTTTTCAAAGATACAAATGAAGGTTGGTTGGCCGAAAGGGAAGGTAGTGTCACGGGATCCAGATACAATTCTGCTTTTGGCTTTAGTGTTTCTGTTTTCGGTAGTCCATGCTGTGGACTAGTTAGTTAGGCCCATCCCTCTGATGTGTCTACATCTATTTCCTGCTGGTCTTGTTTATTAGTAAACACCAACGATTTTCTTAGAATGTGTGTGTTGGGAGCAATCTGAATGCTCTTGTAAGCATAATTATATACAGAATTATGTGGCCTTTTCCCCTTTCACATTTCCATGTTATTAACTAAGCCATCTCTTTTTTTTTTTTTTTTTTTTTTTTAAATAAAACTGGAATAGAAATGCTGGCCTCCTTTCACATTCTTAAAAAAAAATTTTGGAAAAAAAAATACTATATGAAAGCAAATTTTGCCTTCTCCTAGCTTTCTACATGGAGGAAGAGTTAAAACTGAAGGATTTGGGCTTTGGTAATTTCTCTTTTGGGAAATGCATAATTTCCAGATCTTGCCAGGTTATGGAATTCCATCCCCACCCTCCCCCCCTTTTTTATTTGGATTCCTATTTTGCTAATCATTCCCAAGTATGTACTGAATCTGAACATAAATTTTGGTCCTCAGTGTTTGAGGGGTGTAAGCAATTTCAGCTACTACATTTCAGAAGAATTCTTCCAGAAGGGTCATTTCACTCCTACTGAATGAGAGACATGTAATTTGTTTTAGCAAGAGTGCTTATAAATCCAGGTTCTCCCTTCTAGTCAAGTTGCTCAGGAAACTGGTTTATTAGTCATGTCTGAATCTTACTACATTTATTGAAAACACTAGAAGGTTCTGTGTCTGGCCTTAGAAATTATGTTGTTATTAAAGATTTAGAAAACGGGTAGATGCTTCCTGTATCTGGAAAGATTATTCCATGGAAATCACCAATAAGGAAAAATTGCCTAAACAGCACAAAAAGAAGACACTGATGACACTGCCATGGCTGTTCTTTGTCCCTCATACCATCACAGCACCTTCCTTTCTTCTGTAGTTGCTGAACTCTGATTTCTTGAATTTATTTGTCCTCAGAAATTCTTAGGATGCACAAAGTTGACGTCACTAGGCTTAGACTGAAGGTTTTCATAAGCAAAGTATATGTGCATGTTTCTCATAGAATCATTCAGGTTGGAAGAGACCTCTAGGATCATCTAGTTCAGCCTTTTTTGAACATCTCGCTAACCCCTAGACCATGTCTCAAAGCAAAACCAAATTATTATTATTCCAGTTAATACAACAGAGTAGGTTTTATATACAAACATATTTTAAATTGGCTTTCTACTATTTATGCCAAGGTACCATGGTTAACTATGCTAGTATCATTTATAATTGTTAATAATTTAAACCAATAACTACTTCTATCCCGTTAGTGCATTGCTTTGATCACGGTGGGTAACAAATACCTGTTTTATCCCTGTTTTAGCACAAGATAATTGAGTGCTGTATTTCAGTTTGAATTCTGGACAAGGGTTATATGAAAATTGTTAAGGAGAACTTTTCCTTACATGAGCAGAAGTTTGAATTTAAGTCACTCTTGTTATTCAAGTATCACTCCATGTACTGGCATTGGTCTTTTTTTTAAAAAAAAAAAAAAAAAAAAAGAGATGCTCTTTCTGATTTATTTTTTTGTTACTTAGGAATTTTTTTATGATTTGGAAATGGGTTTAAA
>JAVSBS010017751.1:0-98858 GCA_033124195.1 Coracias cyanogaster
GATGGGGTGGGCAAGATCTTGGGAGGGGACACAACCAGGACAGCTGACCCCAACTGACCAAAGGGATATTCCAGACCTTATGATGTCAGCTCAGCTATAAAGCTAGGGAAAGGAGGAGGAGGAGGGGACCATTCCATTGTCCTCCAGAGCAACTGCTATGTGTCTTGGAGCCCTGCTTCTCAGGGAGGGGACAAACATCACCTAGTGATAGGAAGCAGAGAGTAAATCTTTGTTTTCCTTCGCTTCCGCACACGGATTTGCTTGGCTTTTGCTTCTATTATTATTAAACTGCTTTTTCTTTCTCATCTTATTTTCCTCCCCTTTCTTTTTGCTCTGCTGAGGAGGGAGAGGGAAAAAAAAAGGGGGGGGGGGTGATAGAGCAGCTTGGTGGGCACCTGGAGCTCAGCCAAGGTTAACCCACCACACCTGTTAACAATATCACACCAGATACCAATTTAGCAGGGCTGCCAGACAGCCACAGAACAGGTTCACTCATGGCCCCACCCACCTTGCCCAGCTGGACACCCTTAGGAGGGTAAGAACATACCAGAAGCAGGGTGGGAGGAGATGGGTCTTTGCAGGAGTTTATTAGAGAAGGTGGTGAGGAGGTTTTCAGATCCTGCTTGGGCGAGAGTGGACTGTCTGCTGGTTCTGCACCAAGGAGCAGAGCAGAAGAGGCTCCCCAGGACCAAGGAGCTCCCCGAGATCCAGGACCTGTCCTCGGTGAGTTGGTAGAGGGCTCTTGGCTGCAGGTCCTGCTGCCCTGCTCAGGGCAGACTTGTGCTGTTAAAAGGTCTTTGTGAATTCTGGAATATGGTGGAATAAGACTTTTGCTTGAAGGTAGTGTCTGCCTTTCTGAGGATTAAGCAGAGAATTGGGTAGATTGCTCTGGTCAAAAAGCAGGGTTAGGCTCTATGTTTATCTGTGCTTCTGTTGAGCTTTTTTTCCTCAGAACTTTCTTTTCTTTACCCTAGTATCTCCTACACAGCTCCCTTGGTGAAACAAATGCTATTATGTAGATAATACCTTGGCTTCCAGAAGTAGTGAGCATGTACCTGGAGTTAATTACTGACTTGCTGCTTAGTGTCCTGCAGACAAGCTGCCATCTTCATTTATATATATAAGAAACAGAAGTCCTGATATAAGAATTAACAAACACAAGGTGCTGAGAGGTCTCCAGGTGTGTTGGTAGTAGTAGTTACTACTATGTCTGTTGGAGAAGCTTTGTAGCAAATGAGACTCCTGTGAAACCCTTTGCACGCTCTTGACCTCGGGAAGGTGGTCTATAATATCTGCTGGTTTTCTCATGGATGTAAATAAGGTTTAATAGGATTAATTTGTATTCAGAAACCTCTAGGAGCTGGGCTCTTGCTGATTCAGTGGGGACTACTTTAACAGTGTACTTGATGTTTATTTGCATGATTGGGTTGCAAGCCATACACAGCATATAGTGGTCAATTAAGGTCTAAAGCTGGTCAAAACCTTAGAGGATATTTTAGTTAACTCCTCAAACTATAGAAAAGGGTGATGAGATGAGTATTTTCCATTGCTGAGCTGTAGTAGCTGTATATAAAGGGGATTTATTCTATGCAGTGTAGCTTTACAGCTTTTATGTTGGTGATTCTTGTGTTTTGTTGTCCCTGGCTCTCCCTTCCGTGGTTTTTACTTGTTCGTTCCTTCTCTTCTATTACATAGATTTATATTTCTGTGCATTTCAGTAAGTGTATGAAAGGAATACTGAAAATAAATAGGAACAGCTTATCTAATAAATAAACTGCTAGATAGTTTTCTTGCCCCCCACCTCTCTTAAATACCAATTCTTTTTAGGTACTTGACCATTTCCCTTGTGACTTAATCAGCTGCTCAGAGCTCTGGAGATGAACAGCCAGGAGTTGTTGCTCAAAAAAACCCCCTGACACCCCTCACTCCTACTTTTGAGATAGCCCAATGCCAACCATAAACTGCTTAGCCTTTGAGGATTAAGTCCTATCCTTAATGTCGTACAGATATTACAAAGTTCATGTTATCAGCGTTCGTATACAAATGTGTAAATAGCAATGTATGGCTTCTGTTGAGGGGAAGTTGGTTTTGGTCATCAAAATATGCATAAAATGTCTACAAAGCCAGGTGAAACTCTGGCAGTGTTTATGTGGCTTAGTCCCTGATAGCCTTACCCCATGGAAATACCAATTACTACACAGATTTCAGTGTATTAGGGGGTTTATGACCTGTATAAAAAGCCAAGTCAAACAGCTGGCTACTAAATGATTCAGCATATTGATAGAATAATGCCTTTGAAGATGGGGATATTGGACTTGACTCTTTCAAGAAGGGTGGGGAGGGGAAATGCATGAGCTATGCTGGATTCTAGCTGATCAGAGCAAGACCCCTAATGTCACATGCCACCTTTGAGCACCAGAGTCACGTAGAATTAAGAGAGAGGCTGGATTGTGACACTGATTTAAATTTTATATGGTGTTTTTAGTACAACTGGCTAGAAAAGAAACCTAGAAAAATGTGCTTACTTGCTGAATGCTTAAGCTTTTTATTAAAAGGAAAAACCGTAGCAATTATTTTGTCAGGAAAAACAAATATACTTGATGAAATCAAAATTCTGTCAAATGTCTGTGCTCCCTAAGACATCTGTCAAAGAATTTTGAGCTGCCTTGCTTTAATTTCACACTTTCTGGCCAACTTTGTTGCACTAATAATAGAGACTTCAGAGAGAAAGCAGGAGTCCAATTTATGTAGATGTAGCAAAACTGTTTTGTTATTTTTTTTTTACCTTTAGGCTGCACTTGACCCAAGGCTCTAGTTAAATAGGTTTCATAAAAGGTAACTGTGACGCGTGCGCAAAGGAACAGAACTTCAATATCTGAAAGTTTCAAGCAGCTGATTGTCTTGAAGCTAAATTTTTCAGCAGGTTTCATGTGGGATAGATATGTATATAGATACACACAATATATTTATGCCTTCTTGTGAGATATACACAACATTTTATACCATCTCAGAGCTCTTATTTTTATAAAGAAGCATATTTACTGAAGTACATATGTAAATAATTTTATCCTTTCTATGTATACCTTGAACTTTAACATCCTATATTAGATGCTTTGAACATCTCTTCTTATTTTCAGATTTTTCCATATTATGGGGAAGTTGGTGCTTTCCTTTTGGCTTTCAGAACATATTTTCACATCACCAGTCATGGCTGGGCAGCCACAACAAATCTGTTTTACTAATAATAAACTTTTGGTGGAACAATGTAATGAACCAACTGGCTGTTTAGTGGTGGAGGCTGCAGTTAAGGAAGTGGAGCTGCTGGGAGGGGGTCAAATCCTGCTCCAAACTATTCAGCCTTCCCAAGCACACGCTGCCAGGAGCTGGGCTGCCTGGGGGGCATCTGGGAACTGGTGTGGTTTTGTAGACCTTCACCACTGGACTGGGGACAGGCTGCAAGCTGGGAAAAGGTGCTGCCATTTAAAAGGTTTCAGCTGCATATTGGTGAAATGGAAAACAACAAGTGTGTAGTTTTGGAGAATAGCTACTGAAAGCTTCTGAGTTTAGACTCTCTTGAGCTCTGCTCATCCCTCTCAGTGTCTTGGCCAAGTATGAACGTTGGTATTTGGTATTAACACCAGCCAAGCTACAGTGTTGTTTCCACTCATCTATCGCAGGCTGAAGCTTCTTACTATTTTTAATGAGAAAGAAGTTGTGAGTTTATATTCTTTTTTCTTTTTTTTCTTCCATAAGACACGAGTATTTTTGAAGATTTGCTTGCATTCAGAACCAAACATCCTTTTCTCTTCTATAGTTTCCTTTTCTGAGATCCTGGATGCTTTTCTGTTATCGACAGGACTGAAATGTAACTCTCCCGCAGCCAGCTCAGACCCCCTGAATATCACTGAGGTCAAAACACGATGTAGCGATGCTTTACTGTGCTCAGGATCAGGTTTGCTCTTCCAGGTGTTCTGCCTACGCAGTTGAAAGTACCGTGTGGTTGGTTGAGCCTTTTATCCTGGTTTGTGCGTTGCCAAGTTCCAGTTTTGACCTTCACAAGCGGGATTTTGTCTGCTCTTGTGGGGTGACTTGTGATCCTTGAGCAGGTCCCTACTCCTTTCCTTTGATCTCCTTCCTCTACCCTGTGGGCCGTATCAGCTTAAGAGACCGTCACCCCATCAAAACCAAGCTGCTGGGAGTATTAGCCTTTGAAAAGCATATCACCATTAATGTGTGCTTTTTACTGAAGTGTGGCCTTGGCTCATGCTTCAGTTGAGTGTCAGGTGCTAACGGATCGAGGCAGGAGTACCTGTTACTCAGAACATGGAAAAACTGACCAGCTAAGAACCGAAAAATACCGGGCTTTGTATTCAGGGTCACATAAAATGGTGCTGTTAGGAAAAAGACTGAAGAACTCATCAGCCTTTTTTCCACCTCCACCCGTGGAAGATGATGTGCTTGGCTGATGCTATGTGGAGCACTTGTGTTAACAAACCTGGCCTGCTTCGTATGATGACACAAATTATCTGTGTGTAAAAACATTGCCTGAAGGCACAACCATGCTCTGACAGGTCAGCAATGACACAACCTCCTGCTGACACACTAATTTTTATAGCAAATTTGTTAATACTTTTAGATTATCCATGACGTAGATGTAAGGAACAAGATCCACGTGTTTGGGTTTTTTCCCCTGCGTCCTGTACATCTATTAATGTAGTCAAACTAATTATGTGATTAAGATAAATAGGGGTTAATAACAGAGAGGACATCGTGGCAGAATTGATGAATCTGAAATAGGGGGAAATTGTTGAATGGATATGTTCTCAGCAGTGGAGTACAATGAAGGGGAGTAATTTATACATATATTTTTAAAAAAGGAGAATTTTGGCAAATCCTATGCTTATTATATTTCCTTTTCTCTTTCTCTAATTTTCCCTGAAAATACCACTTATTCACAATACTGCTGCAATAGTTGAACTATTGGAAGGAAAGGGGGAAGAAAGCTACCCATATAAATTACTCCTTGAGGCCTGTTTTGACAGATGTCAAGGCTGGGTAGCTTTGCTTGTTCCACTGTTTGTATGAAAACGGTTTGGTATCACTGGGACACAGACTAATAGCTTTCTGTGCTTCTGAATGTGGATAGATTACATTGCAACAGATTTTTTTCTTTTTTTTTTTCTAGTCATAACCTAGTGACTCAGAATAAATTGATAACATATACCCTAGTTCTTCTTGCAAGGTGTTGCTGGAAGAGTGGGAAGTTAAAGGGGAAGAGTAAGAGGTATCATGCCTGCTGGATGAGAAACACTCACCGTCTGTTAGTGTTTCTGTCTAGATTTAGGAAAACCAGTTACAAAATTAGTTGAAACCTGAAGGAAGCAATCTGCGCCTGTACATTAAGCTCCTCTGATTTTGCAGTTAGTATTTAAAGTGTGCACTGGATGTAGGTGATATGTGTATGCGGCCTCCAATGGCATCTTTCTCTTCAAAGTATTTTAGTCTTATTATTCAAGGCTTGCCTGTTTTTATACTTTTTAAGAGCAGAGGTATGTATAACTTGTGCATTAAATAGATGGTGCTTAATGAAATTATTTTCTGGACTTGTGTCTTCGTGCGCTACTTTCAGTTGTCACGGATGCGGGACAGTCTTATCTTGGCCACTTCCATGACACGTACTCCTGAGGTTGATTTTTGGATACAAAGTTTTTGCTATGCCTTCCTGGTTTTATTTCTGCTATTAAGTTTTTGCCTTGTACTCTGCTTTATTTGCTGTCTGTTGCTACTAAACACTTTTAATTTTGGATGTATCAATTAGCTTCATCAAATCGGTAATTCAGAAGGAGTTTGTTAGAAAACTAAGATTCTGTTTTCAGTTCTTCATCATTCCTGGGTATTTTATGAATCCTTTGGAAGAAACCTCTGAGATACAATATCATGCCATGTGTTTCTGATTAGTGATGGGATTGCCCTGAACAAGAAACCTTGAAAGCTGTTTTCTGGGAAGTGATGTTTATTGTACCCCAGTTGCTAAGGATATTCTTCTGCACTTGGGACATTTTTGTGAGGCTGTTGCTGTGTATAATATCCATTTTATTACACTTGCTTTTCTTGTTGTGTGCTGCTTAAAGCAGATGGAATTAGTGTGCTCTAAAAATAAATAAATAATGTGGATAGTTCTCTGCTGAATATTAAGGCTGCAAACTATTGGCAGTTCATGTATCAGTTTCCTATTCTTTATCTACTGTATATAAACACCTTTTTTAGCTGACTGTTAAGGTCAAAGTGGCTTTTTTGGGTCCTGCTGCTGGCTTTCCCCAGTGGCATCCAGGACTTGCTAAATTGATTGTCTTAAAGATTGATTATGCAACAATTCTGTTTAGTTACAATTCAGCATTTTTTTTTAAACAAGGTTTTTCTCAAGGCACTTAGAGCATTAATAAATGGAAATACAACAGCACATGGGCTATTGAAATGTCAAGTCCACCCTTTCACTTCGCAAGACTTCAGAGAGCAAAAGGTTTAAAAAAATAAATACTCTTATGTCGGGGTACCCTTGGGATGGATGGGCTTATGCTGGCTGTGTCTCTTCTACACCAACCACTCCACAGTGTGTGTTTGTAGGAGCAACCTGCAAGGTCCGTGGGGACTTTAGCATCCAATGTTGCAGGCTTGGTGGGTTTTTTTAATCGTAATATTACTGTAATGTCTCCTGTTCATCTAACCTAGATCTGTGTCGGTTGAATAGGGCAATATAAAGTCAACTACCTTATTGATACTGTTGCTTTTTTATATACAAGAATGGGGGTAACCACCAGGTGGTGTGTATTTTGGGGTTGGTGTGGACATGCTTAACTTCCAAACCCTCAGCAGACTTCATGTATCTGTGCACTGTCTGACCTAGTTATGTAACAGCAGTTTTTGTAAGAAACCCAACTTAGAAAGCAGGAGACCTTGTTTTTTGGAGAACATGGTGTTGAGGGAGTGTGTGGGTGTTCTGAAATGTCTTCTGGCTTGCAAGGACAAGGAACAAATTAAAAAGAAGAAAAACAAACAATTTAATGGTGATGGAGCTGTAGCTCTAGCAAGGATAGACTGTGGGCGTACATCCATTTTATCTTGTTGCAGAAGATTATTCTTCAACGCAGAAGGTCATAAAAAGCTCACTGCTGAGTATTAGAAGATAATCTCAGTAAAAGTTTGAAATGTTTTACTAGCAGTAAATATTTAAGGCCTTCATTTACAGCAATCAGGGGACTGTGTAAATACATACCTTAGCTTGCAAGTAAGCACTAAATTGTCACCTCAAATAACTTGATGGTAAAATATGCAAAATTAACCCTCAAGGTTGCCAATTATCACAAGTTGTGTGGACATTAATTAATGTCTGGTTTATTTTTTATAACTGACCTTTCTTGTTTGCTATTTTGTAATTGGTTGCAAGTGATTAGAGATATTTGTGATCACTTGTAATTTTTGCTTCTGGCATTTCAAGCCCAGTAAGAAAAGATGAATATAACAGTGTGATAGGAACAAGAAATGAAGGGGAACTAACGGTCCCCTCCCTTCCTTGGTAGGTATGGCCTGTTAACATCTGCTTGCTCTTTCTTGCAAAGAATCACTCGGATGTGACACTAAACAATACCCTTTGTGCCATCTCCTTCAGCTGAGGCAGGCGTTGGCCAAGTAGAAACTCGAAAAGGAGGTGCAGAAATAAAGATGTGTTCAAAGATCCCATCTGGTTTTGTAAAGGTGGGCTCTGAGAAGTCACGAGCAAGCAGTGGCTCACTGGCTGGTGGTGGTTTGGAGAGGTCATAGAATGGTTTTGAGTGGGAAGGGATGACCTTTAAAGGTCATCTAGTCCAACCCCTCTGTAGTGAGCAGGGACATCTGCAACTAGATTAGGTTGGTCAGAGCCCTGGCCAACTTGACCTTGACTGATTCCAGGAATGCAACCTCCATTCCCTGGGGAAGAGGAGTTAAGCTCATGCCTTGTGCAGCATTAGAGCTACCACATGGGCTCTTGACTTCTCATTAAAAATAAAGACGACTACAAACCTGCAGCTTACAGTGATGGTGAATAAAATGTGGTTGTGTTCTTAGTGAGGAGCTGGTACAACCCTTTCTGTTGCTTGGCAGACAAGCTGTAGTGAGCTGCAAAGATGTCGTTTTATCTTGGTAATGAAAAAACACGTGCAAAGAAAACCTGTGTCTGAAGTGAATTTTCCCTTTGTCATCAAAGCCTGACATGTTCAGTTAAAGTAAACTTTGGTAAGTGGCTGGGTTGATGCCCTATATGCAAATGAGCAAAAGATCTCTTAATCAGCAGTTAGGAGAGACTGGAGTATCGCTCACAGACAATACACAGTGATTTAATGTGTTTTATTACTTTGCATTTAAAGCAGAAAGGTGATGATCCTCTGAATGCAGTCTCCTATAGTTATTCTGGGTTCTTTACTGATGTACGGACTCCTCACCTGCATCTCTATGGGAAAATAGCTTTGAAAGAACATCTCTTTCAAACAGGAGCCTCTTCTCTGTGTACCGTCAGTAAGTAGTTGTTCTGAGCCTATTCTGATGGAGCATGAAAGCCCATTTTAAGTAATAGAAGACTATTTTAAGGGTTATGTAGCTTACAGGTTCAATTTATGAACCACCTGGCGAATCACTTTGAGATTTCTTTTGACAACATCTCCAAAGAATGCTGGTGTCTAAAGATAATTTTATTATCAATACGCAGTCATGCAGGTCAATGTTCTTTTCATTTGTGAAGCAAATGGCCTTGCAAAGCCTAAAAATCCAATATAAATGTCTAATGCTCATCCCTTACTTGATGAGACCAAGGTATTTTCCTACCTCAAAATAACACTTTGAAATATTTAATTTCCCCCTTTTTTTTTGGTTATAATAAAGCACACGGGATCTCTATTTTGACAGCATTTTACTTTGAAGTTAAACCTGTCAAACCCTGGGAGAGCTATGGTGGTGATTAGGCTTTTTGAGCTCTTTCTCCATGAGAGAGATTACACTTGCAAAACGCTTTTGGCTGACTCACTAAACAGTGTTTAAATGCGCAGGAAATGCTTCTGTGACAAATGTGTACTGGATTTATATTTCAGCTTCAGAAAACTGTGTCTTTTCCGTTTAGCCCTCATAATCAATCTATTGTGTTAATAACAATGTTTGAATTCATGAACAGGAGGCAAGCCAAGGATTCAGATGTTACTGAGGAAGAGCTGCACCCTGTCTCAGCTGCAGCTGGTAGATGATGCTGAATAAATTGTTGGGTTCCTGTTGTGCAAGACATGTGCTTCAGCGAGGAAATCATGGCACTGACGCTTGTTTTTGAACCACTTGCTTTTTACCTGGTGCTATAGGTAGTAAAACTGGGTGATACTTCAGAGTTAGTGTCCTGTGGCTCTGTTTTTGAGTAGGTAGCAGAGCCAGGCTGAGGACAAGCATTGGGTGGGTGTGGGCTTTGCTCTGAGAAATGCTCTCCAGGAGCAGGAATAGGGACAGAAACAGGAGCAGTTGCAGGGAATGTCTTCATGAAGGCTGGTAGGACTGCTAGGAATGAAAATCATGGAATCATAGAATGTGCTGGGCTGGAAGGGACCTTTAAAGGCCATCTAGTCAAACCCCCTCCTACAATAAGCAGGGACATCTCTAACTAGGTCAGGTTGCTCTGCAGTAAGCAAGAGCAGGTTCAGAAGCACTCAATTGTTTAATAACCTGTGTTAATAAGTCTATAGGCTAGCAGGCTTGTGGCTCTCGCATTTCTTTATCTTGTTAAAGTGAAGAATATTGTGTTTATAGAAAGCGAAATGTTCGAAGGATATCAAATTTCTATTAGAAAGCAAGCAGGTAAAAGCTCTTAAATATTGGGGATTTCAGATAAAGACAAATCTGCAGTCTGAGGCCTTCTGAAGAGCATAGTTTGAGAGTGGAATGAACCAGAGAGATGCAAAGTCTTGTAGTTTCCTGATTTAAGCTTCCTTTTAAAACAGCGGCTTTAGAAGATAGGACAGGACTAATCTATGGTTTGGCAGGCGATACAAAACAGTGCCAGAGTAGGCTAGTTTGATAAACCTAAGTCTGGAGTAGAGCTAGGGACAATAAAAAGATTAAAAAAAAACATCAGCAAAGGAGTTGTTCCGTGTTTCAAGTGACCAAGGGAAAATTTTCATCTGGGGCTTCGGAGCCTGCTGCATCAGTAATGTTCCTGCCATCAGCCAGGCTTGATTTCCTCCCACAGAGAAATACCATCACCTGTACCGAGCAGTCTTGCCTCACACAAGTACTCTGAGGAAAGATGCATTGGGAATGTCAGTATTTGCATATTATGCTAATAAACATCCAGGTGGGAGATGCACCTCAGCTTTCTGTAGGATAGCTTCTTTCAGCTCAGTCTGCATTAGTGTGTCAACACCAACTTGGAGTCTAATGTAGGGGTTTCTGCTGGCAGCAGATGAGATCAGCTTTTCTTCAGTACTCCCTGTTGCCAGCTCCCAAAGAACTGCCTCCACCTGAAAAGCAGAATTTTTTTTGTGTGATTACACAGTATTTCTGTGAAATGAAGTGATGCCTCTCTATTTTTATTTTCTATCCTTCAGTTTGGTTTTTTCTTCCTTGAATTATGTGCCGCTCCTTTACATAAAATGAAGGTTGCACAAAACTGAATTTTTTTTTTTTTAGGTTTCTTGGAACTTAGAGCTTTGAGAACAAGAGTGGTGGTGACTGGGGAGCCACATAAAAAGAGTGTTGTTGCCTTTTCCTTTGGAGACAACTTCATATCAGTGTTGTGAAGTTTTTTCAAAGCCGCCTGTTGACAAGGGATGCAGAAAATCCTGAAGCTGTTAAACTCAGATTTAAGTGTACTCTTCCATAGTGTCACCTGGGGAGGGAGGACTGTTGGTTTCCCTCCGTACCTGTCCCAGGCTGTTCTTCACTTGGGATGAAGGTGTGTTTGATTGGAAGCTCTGGAAAACCCCTTCAGGCTAAGGGATGTTTTTTATTATTTAGAAAAATTGCTTGGGCACTGCTGAATGTTTGGGGGGTAATGTAATTTAAATGCTTTAGGTTTTCAAGCCTAGAAGTCCAGGCTCAGTGCTGCTTGTGAGGGTAACACACAATTACTTTCATCGCCATCTCAAACAAAGGACTGTGAAGAGCAATGTTCAGCCTATTTCAGTTACTATGGGATGAAATACTGTACCAAAAATAACACATTCTGAACTTGCCTATTGCAAAGTGTTTTAAGAAATTGTCCACAGAAGTGTTTCTGTTGTTGGAAGCTGAAATTTCTAATGGATTTGAGGAGGTACGTGCTGCTGGTTCGATTTAAGTAGACGTTGTAATGTAGAGGAGTTTTTAACCAGTCACCTGTTATTCTACTCTAAAATTCAGTATCCAAAGCATTCAGTGGGCACATGAGGGATCAGAAGTCCTGCTTGAGTAAGTATCTAACCAACGTGAGCAACCCCAGTAGAAGCCAGCAGTAATAGGCTTAGTAGTAAGTGCATTTGTTGGGATTGTGGGGGAAGAGAAAAATGAAGATTTGATCCAGAGTCTCCCACGTAAGTGCAAAAAACCCCATCCTAGCTCAATTACGCACACAAGCATGACAGGAATTTAAAAAACACACCACCGAACCCAAACCAACTGCAGTTCTGAAGGTTGTGTGACAGGTGTTTTCTAAGAAACCTCTCTTCAGCTTTGGCTCTCTGCCCTACATGCCCACAAGTTCAGGGATGCTTTAGAGATGGATTGGCAAGTATAGAGAAGATCAGAGTTTTCAAAGTAAAAACTGGAGGGTTTTTTGTTTTCAGCAGCAAGGAATGGATTTGTAGGTGTCTAAAAATACGCAGCAGTGTTGGTGTTGGAGCATTTCTTAACTTGTGCAAGTTGTTCTCCTAAACTTTCTGTGACTGAAGTGTTAAGTTGAACAGTTACAGTAAATAGAGTAATATTTTGATTGGTATGAAACTCTTCATTTCTTGATGTCTAATTAGCGTAGCTCGGAATGTCAAATATTTATCTGCTCTACCCAGCACTGTGCTCACTTTGGTGGGGCTCCATCTGGTTCTGCCTTCCCTGAAGCGTGTTCCTCTAGGAACGAGCTTGCCCGTACTCAGCACTGGTGCTGGATCCCACCTGTTGCCCATCAGGTCTCTTGAACTGGAAGGCAGCTCTTCCCTCCAGCAAATCTGAGTGGCAGGTAGAGCTGTGCAAAACCACAGATGCGCCAGTCTGTGATGCCTTCCACTTCTGTGAGTGTAAATCTGGAGCGCAGGCTGAGAAATTTCAACCAGGTCCTTACTAGATACTGCTGATTGCTGGTGCACAGTACAGATTTGTTAAATGAAACCATAATATGCCTGTAGACTACTAGTAATGTTAATCCTTAACACAGAATCTCCCAGCAAGACTGGTAAGAGCATGTGGTATAGAAGCTTTTGTCTTCTTGGGGACTTTGCAGACTTGAAGGGAAGCAGGGAGAGGTCCTCTGGTTGTTTCCTGGTTTGAGTTGGAACCAAACCAATTCTTTTCCAGTGATTTCTACTTTTCAGCTGAGTCTCTGCTAACTAACTGCACTTTCTGAAGTTCGCAGCGTGTTTTTGCAGACAGTGTCTGCTTCTAGCAGTGATAACGCTGGATGTTTGGAGTTACTACCAAGGACTGGTGTGTGCAGACCAAGGTCACTGCTAACTCTTGTGTACCACATCCGGGGGTGCAGAAAGTGAAAGGCCATGCCTGTGTGGAGGAGTGGCCAGGACAGGTGACCCTAACGCGATCAGCGAGGGATTCCATCCCATATACATCATATTCAGTACAAAGCTGAGGGATCACGAGGGTCTCAACCCTTCTTTCTTCCCTTCCCTTCTCGGCCTTGCCACCCTTCTCATCAAGGGCTGATATCTGAGGAGGACCCTATCCATTCTGCTTTTGATCCCAATTTGTGTGTTCCTGAACCTGCTTCCCATCAGCTGCTGAGCCCAGTCTGGGACTTTGCCTGTGCCTGCATAGCCTCAGTGGTGATGGTGATGTAATTGCCATCAGGGGGAGGTTGGGTTTGATAGTGGTTTTGTATATATTCCATTTTATTATATTATCTTCACTAAAGCTGTTTTAGTTTTCTAATTTGGAAGCCTCTCTCTCATTCCCTTTCTCTCCCATTTGGGAGGGGAGGAGGCCAACAGCGATCCATAAATCTCTTTCCCTTCTCTTCCTCTATGTGAGGGGAAAGAGGGGTTAACAGAGCATCTGTTGTAGGTCTGGTGGACGGACCCTAAACCTCAACAGTTGTGTCCTCTTAGTCTTGAGTTATAATAGAACCTATAACCCTTCAGTTAGAAAATAGGTGACAAATGTTTAAACCAAATTGTCAGACTTTTTTTGTGCCTCTCCTGTCTGGGATATGTTAATAGTGGGGAAAAAAAGTGATATTTCTTAGTATGTTTGCATTATGGTGCTCACCCAATCCTAGTTTCATAAATATATCTTCTGCATCTACCATTTGTATTTGTGTCTCCATAGCTGACTAAACATGTGAAACTATAGGATTAAAAACATTGAACGGGTTTCCCATTGTTTTTCTAGTTTTCAAAATTTGATTAGTGAGGAATTTGCATGAGCTAATGGTTATACTAGATCTCCTTGGGAAATGTCTGTGCTTCAGCTCTTTCTTTGGGATTTAGGTTGGTTTGTTATCCACAAAATAGCATTGAGTCAGCAGTGATGGGGGGGGAAGCTGGTGATTTATGCCAGTTTGGGAGACCAAAACCACTTGAACAGTGGGGGAAGATGGGGATTTACCATGAAAGGCTTCAGCAGCTGCAAGTTTCAGCCCTTAGTGAAGTCAGAGTTGAAAAAAAATAAGGCTCAAGTAGTCCCAGGTGGAATGGCTGAGCTCCAGCACAATAACGGGCAGAGTCTGCAGCCATCATGGCTGGGGGCTCTCAGAGAAGGAGACCTCAGAGGAGTAGGGGGAAACTAAATCAAGCAGTGGAAAAATTCTAGAGAATATCTGCCCAGTTTACTGCTTTTATCTCGTGGTACTTTGAAAATAACAAACTAAAAATAAAGTTCATGTGGATACGAATGAATTCAGTGACTTAAGATACCAGTATAACTGACTTTGCCTATGAATTTCTGGTTTCAGGTGTTGGAAATTTGACTGAAGTCTACATATCATGCACTGGAGAAGGTAACAATTCTTTAATACTAATTTTGATTCATTGGTGATAGGAATTTCTCTTCTTTCTTAATGTCATTGTGTTGAGTGTCAAAATCTTTTGCATTTTGTGCCTCAGACTAAAGAATCTGTCCCTTAGTTTCTCAGTACGCTGACAGTGGGTTTTATTTACTTTCTTTACAAGTATACATCAGAAGTCTGCATTTAAGTTCTTGGAAGGTTTATAGAAAACAGGGAACAGCTTGCCTTCAGAAAACTGCTTTTATAAATGTACCCTTGTTTAAAAGAATGTAGATGACTTAATGAACCTTTTACAAAAGGATATTGATAACTTGTTATTAATAGTGGTTTTCTTTCTGCTTTGGCTCTTAGTTTTCTTGCCAAGACACTTTCAAAATCGGTGTTTAATTGTTGAATGGTTGACTCTACAGCTGAATTAGACAAACCTGTGGTGCTTCTGAAACTCAGGATTTCTTAATGGCATCTCAGCTTGAATGTCCAAAGGAATATAGTTAATTGAGAGGCGGGGAGGTGGGTTTGGTCCTATGTATCTTGTTATTATCTTGCAGTTTGTTTTTTCTTTGTGTGGTGTGTTGGTTTCAGTTGGTTTGTTTTGCTGTTTTTTTTTTTCTGGAACAGCATCCATTAGGAAACATGGATTTAAGTGTGGAATAATTGTCTCTTTGGAGTGTCCAGCTATGGTCCAGTCAAGAACTGTGCCTTTCTGGCTGTACTTTCCCCTGCATCCCTATTGTATTGCTTTTGCCCTGGCCCAGAACTGCCCTGCCAAGCTTGGCTTCCATGGAGTCAAGTCTCCACTGATAAAATTGCTACCAAAGAGCAACAGGCTGTTAAGTATGAATTATGTTCTGTTATCTCCAAAGGAGAACAAAATCTTTTCGAACTTACAATGAAAGATTTAAAAAATAAATGCCATCTTCCTTCTTAGTTTTAGACGTTATCGCCCCATCTGCTCTGAGAGTTTACAGATCAAAATATTTAGTTTCTTAATTCTTCCATTCCTTGGTGTAATTTAGAAGTGTCCCCTTAGTCCTGGGTGGTGTTTACAATGAAAACTGAATTATTGTTGTAGATCAGGCAAACTATTCTTATTCAGCCTGGGCCTTCTGAAATTTGCAAAGCTATTTTTGTGTGATGTTTTGCAAAGACAGTATGATAAATTTTGTGATGTATCGCTTTCTAGTGGTCTGAAGAGAAAAGCTTATTTCTTAATATAAAAGATAACTTTGAATAATGGACTCCTCATCCCTTTGGACAGTACTCCTAAATTAGCCTCAAAGCCCTTTCTCAGGTGAAATCTCATTTTCCGATTCCCTGTAGTAAAAAGGAGGTACTGATACCCGTTTCATTTAGGAAGTGTTTTCAATCTGCTGATGAAAAGTACTTCTGAAGAGTTAGGCAACCTTGATTAATTGAGCCTGAATAAGAAGTGCAGGATCAAATCTCAGGATATTATTTTTAGGCTGCAGACTTGTGTTCTGCATTCCAAATCCTTAGACGCTGCTTTGATAGCAAGTGTGAACAACTGGAGAAGACAGCTATATGCGTGCGAGTAATGGCTTGCAAATGCTGACACCACTATAGGCAGGAGAATGGAAATTGCTTTCTGTTTACAGCACAACCTAACTATTTGGTAAACATTTCTCATTAGCAAGAATGTGATCAGAATTTGTGTTAAATGCCTTAATTCTGTGATACAACCAGCGTGGCATTTGCAATGAAGTGGTATTCAAAAAAGAGCCAAGTGTGGATAAGCACTTTGCAACTACGAGTGCTTAGAAGATCAGTGATGTGTGATACGTAGGTCTGATAACGGGACCACAAGCCAGAATTGTTTCTGAGGTGTATGGGAAGGGGGGTCAGAATAGAGAATCTGATGGAAGCTGCTGAGATGTCCTGAGCAGAGAAGTTGTACCAATATTATGTCTAAAATCTGCCCCTTGATGAGACTCTTGGCCAGCGGCATACCTTGTGATCCAGCCTTGTGCTTTCAAACAATTAAGCACCGTGCTCTTCTTAGAAAAGTGAAGGGTCCCACATGTTGTGCTTGACCAAAAGTACAGTTATGGAGACTGTACATTTGGGTTTTATACCCATTTCAACTCTGAGGGAGGGAAGGATTTTCTAACCCATGCTCCTAAGCAGCATGTGGTCCTTGCTAAGCCATAAGCAAGATGTAGAGGAAGCCAAGCTTGGGGTTTTGCTTCTGGTCTGGTGAACCAAAACTGGTTGTTGTTTGCGTAAGTGTCTCGGTAAGTACAGATTTGAAAGGAAACATTTGTGCATTGCAATAGTGTAATTAGTAAATTCTACTTTATTACCTGTCAAGCTAATTAAAACAGCTACAGGCTAACAGTCATCTTGGAAAGCTTGTAGCATCTGTGCATTGTATTCAACAACCAGGCTTACACTGTAATTTTAATTAGAAATATTACCAGCAGACAATGTATAGTTGTGCTGGAGAAATGTCCTTGCCTGCACAGCAACGCTGAACGTGCTGGGTAAGAGCTCTAGGGAAGGAAATTATAATGTATAAACTTTCTGCCTCAGTCTGAATAGCAGTTAATTGTGGCATGGTAGCCAAAGCGGTGGCTTCCCGTTTGCTTGGTGTGTGAATGTTTGTGTCTCGTAGCGGTTGGCTACTTGGATCTGGAGAACTGCTGCTTATTCAGTGTGGAAACTTGCTCAGCTGGAAGGACTGTGGGTCAGTGTGTAAGAGGATTACTTGGATAGGGGCTTACTGCATATCATTTTTAGATCACTCCTTCAAAGGCTCCTTGAAAATTGTTTGTGATCTCCAGGCATCTCTGCTTCTCAAGATCCATAGAAAATAACTGTCCTTCTTCCCAGGCTCCTCATTGCCAGATGTCAGCCACTGTGTTCTTACTCCTTCCCTGCTTCTCCTCTGAAGATCTGCTGGGTCCTTTCCTCCTTTATTATCTCCCTGTTTCCTTCCATCCTGGTTCCTTCCTCTCTCTGCACCTCCTGTGCCTCTGACAGCCCTTTCCTTAGACACTTCCTTCTCTTACTACTTGAGTCTCTCATGCCACCAGCACTCCCCTCTGCATGGAAAGCCCGAACAATTAAAACCCAACCCATTGTTCTGAAGTAACTTGAAAAACTGAATTAGCAAAATTGCCATTTTATGGTGGATTTAGTGGTGTCTTTTAAAAGATGAGAAGTCTCTGCTCTTCTTGAAATTGCACCTCGGAGATAGTTTGCTAATTTTACAGCAGAATGGAATGAAACCTTTTTGATACATATAACGTGGATTGTAATTGATTATTGCAAGGCCAGCGTTTTGCTTGAGAACTTTCCTTTTTCTTGTGTAACCGTACCATTTAGGATGGAGTACTCATGACTTGACTTGTCTTCATAAGAACATGAATACAAAAGCACCAATCAGACACTTGAACTTATAATAATAAAATGTCAAAAATCATGGGCACCTGCCCAGATCTCTTCCTTGCAAGAGGGTTTGGGAGACGAGCTCTTACCTGGAGATGTGCCTGGTTTCAGTGAGAGCTTTCTCTTGCAGTTGTGCAAAACTTCCAGAGCGTCTTGTCTTTCAGAATGAGTATGAAGACGTGTTGTGTTCCCTGAGGAGGCATATGGGGCTGAAAATCACACCAACGAGTGCCTGGTAAGGCAGCACTGCCATTTATTTATGAAATCTGACGCGCAGAATATTTCTGCGTGAAGCAAATCTGTCCTTCTGCACTTGTTTGATATTGTAGAGATTATGGTGGCCTTACAAGAAGGTTAAGATGTCATGAAATGTAACATACTCTGAAAACAGTCCTGTTAAAGCCACTGTTGCTTGTGATTGATGATGCAGGTTATGGTGGTAGTTGTAAATCTTGTGTTTGTGTGTGCAAATTGCTGTTTTCCAGCCTTTTCAAGGTTGCTAACTTTATCTTATGGTGCAGCCCATATTTAAGGATTTATATGTTGCATTAGCCTTTGATTAAGGGGAAAGTAACTTTGATGATAAAATGCCGCTAACAGTGGTTCTGTGGCCTTGGAATAATTTATCAATCATTCTTCATGACTGAGAGCATATTTTGGACATGAGGGTCACCCCTTGAGGATTAATTTTCTGAGATAAACAGCTAATGGCTGTTGGATGATTATGGTCAAAAGCAATTATTATGGGATTTTTAAACTGTTCATTACTGCAATGAAGAGTCACTAAACTGAGTAAGTTTTAAGCCATTGCTTAAATAGCTAGGTCAAGATGCATCAGCCTTGATTCAGAGGAGTTACTGAATGATAGAGTTGCTGACAATTCACTGCCTGCTCTGCCAGAGGCAGATCCTGGCAGTTCCTTTTGCCTGTTTTGCCTTTCTTTTTCCATATTAAGTGAACTTTCTGCACCCTTTGTTAGCAACTAAAATAGCAAGCTGGCAGTCTTATTGGAGTCTCCTGTAACTAGCAAAGTAAACATGTATTTTCCAGATATTGTGAAGAATATTTCATAGCTGCCTTGTGTATAGGTGGGTGTCACTGTCTGCTTCTTGTCCTCTGGTTTTCATGTTTCCTTTCTTCTGTCTCCTTTTTTTTAATTTCTGCAACACTGTCAAATGAGCTTAAAAGTATAGGGAAACTATATATTGTGAGGATGATTTCTGAACTGCTAAATGATGGAGCCTTCGCATGGATGTAATAGCGGTAGAGTCTGAGAACAAAAGTGTGTCTGAGATAAACTACTTCTAGCTAAAAAAAAAAAGGGGGGAGAGCCTCAAACAACAAAGATATAGGTAGCTGCTGTCAAGCACTACTTAAAAGGAATGAGAAACTGTCTTACGGAGGGATTAGTGTGTTGAGAAATAAACTGCTGAATCACTGGAAGCAAGCAAGCAATAGAGTCTACAGGCTCTGCAAAAAAATAGTGGCTGCAGTAATTTAATTAAAATCACAGTAGGATTTGCAGTTTGAGATGGTACAGCCGTCATCTCATATCTCGAGGTGGCTGGTGCCTTAAGGGATATTTAAGTGAGTCTAGAGCTCCTGAAAAATGCTGGAATGACAGGTCTGGAATGACAGGATTCTCAGTTTACTCACAGAAGCATTTTCCCCAGCACACCTCTTGAGTTTGTGCTGCTGCTTGATCTTCATGTTTTTAGTGCTTTTTAGAAGATTGCTAATCTGAACCAAGAGTCGTACTTTTATCCTATAAACTGGAAGAGCAGCATGATATGCTTTCTTGCAGATAACCAATTGTTAACAAGAGGATGTTGAGGATAACTAAATTTAATGAGATTTATTGTATGTGGTATCTTACAAGCCTTGTGGGTATAGGCTGGACTTCTAAAAGCAACTTTTTACACCTGTACAAAGGGAGGACAATGTGACTTCTGGGCTGCTCAGCATGAGAGCCATGTCTGGGAGCCTGAAACCAAGGCCTGGATGGAGAGGTCCTATCTGGCTGCCTTCCACCACTTTGGGAACTGCAAATCAAATATTTTTCAGATTTTTCGTTTAATTATTTGAACATATACTAGTCATGTTTGAGTGGCTGAGTGACAAGGGAACTGGAATAGTCTCCACTCGCTCCATCGGTGACATTTGTGGTACCAATCAGAAAAAGCCATGAACACACCCATAAAATGAGCCCTGTCCTCAAGGGAAGAATAAATCAGATTTGAGATGAGTATCAGTTTAGTCAGCTTGAACTGCAGCAGTTTCGGTTTTTGGTAAGCACAAAAAGGATTTCATGCTACAGGTAGAACAAGAGGTATGGCAACAGTTTTGAGCATTACTAAAATGGCTTCTTTGCCATCAAATCTCAAGTTAATGGCTTGAAATGCCTTGAATATGCCCTTAGCAATTTTCAATAGCATCAATTAACATTTAGGAAATTAATTTCAGACTACTAGAATATTAAACATTTACTTTAGAAATGTAAATGAGGCGTGCCAACTTTGCCTCTTGTGCCCCTTAACCCAAATATTCATAAGGCAAAAAAAGCTAAAGTCAGCAAACATAAAGGTGTGTTTTGATGCTGAAATTATGAAATGATTGCTGCCAGTTCTTATACTGTACCAGCATACTTAAGTTCTTTGCTCAGATTCATGGTGCTGGACCACTTTGACACTGAAAAAAGGGTGATAACTCTGGCTAGAAATTAGGAAATCCAATGTTTGGATAAAACAACAGAGCCTGTCTACCCTTCATGGTTCCCTGTGGCACACTTTATGCTTTTTCTTCTTTTTAAAACCATTTTTTTTCTATTTAAGTTGTTGATTTCTTGGGAATCAAGGTGCTTCAGGAAATCTGTAATTAGGTAAAATTAATCTTTGCTTTGCAGATTGAAACATTTAGTCTAATCTTGACTAGAACCCAATTCTGTCACCCTTTTATTGTTATCAATACAAATGATTCTGCAAAAAGGTATTACAGCATGACTTAGTCCAAGTGTTTGCCTGGTCTTTCTTTTCCCCTATTAGCCTTAGGTGTGTGTTTGCATCCCTTCCCCAACAAAAGTGCTTTGACAAACCAATGCCTCGCTTCAAAGGATTGATCTGCCAGTGGAAGGAATGAGAAATATTCCCCAGGGCGAATTCTGAAATCTGTTTTGACTTTTGATTCTTGGTTTCTTGTATTTAGGAGCACAGTTAAAGTTGGTGTCTTTATTGAGAAAGAAAATAAGTTTTTTGCTTTGCTTAATTCATTCAAACTGACCATTGCATGTATTTACACCAAGTAAGGAGGCAAATACGTTCTTCCTAAAATGGAAACATATTTTGTTTCAATTTCTCATAATCCTACTTTCTTAAAATTGATAGAACTTTTTATATAACACGTTGCAAGTTTTGCTTTCATAGAACAGCTCGGTTGAGAAGGGACCTATAGAGATGTAGTACAATGGCCCTGCTCAAAGTTTTATAGGAAAATGTTATTTTAGTACTTATTGAGTGGCAGCTGTCCTCAATACACCATGTGGCATAAAGGACTTGGAATATGACTCATTTTTCTGGTCTCCAGTATGTAATTCCTTCTGGTCTTTCTTCATCACTTGAGCTCCTTTGCCACTTTTAAATCTTTTAGAAGCTATCACTTTAGTCTCACAGCTATTATTTTTATTCTTCTTCACATAGAACAACTTTCCATCAACTCTTTCCTGTTACACTCTTACTGTTAGGTCTGTATTTTCCTTTGTACTTCTGACACATTACTTGTGAGCATGCAGCAGTGTCTGTTGTTTGTTGCTTGCTGTAATGTACTTATTTCAATAACTGCCCAGTATTAGTATTTCCTGAATATGGAGCTGTACAGATAGTGAACCATATTTCATGTGCTACTAAAGTTAATGGGAATTTGTATCATCTTTGCGGTGCCTTGCTTCAAAGTAGCTCAAAGCTCTCTTATTTCTTCAT
Organism: Coracias cyanogaster; assembly: GCA_033124195.1. Classification (NCBI taxonomy): domain Eukaryota; kingdom Metazoa; phylum Chordata; class Aves; order Coraciiformes; family Coraciidae; genus Coracias; species Coracias cyanogaster. The sequence goes on from JAVSBS010017751.1 coordinate 21,595, forward strand.
TTTTTTCTTAATCTTTGTTCCTCTCATTCCACAAGAATTATCACAATTCTACCGTATCGCTTTGATACGTGAGATGTTATCTTCAGCATAGTCCTTGAAGTCTTTTTTTTCTTCCACAGGAAGCAGACGGGGAAAAAAAAAATCTTTTCATGCTGAACAGATGCGTCCTGATTTTCTTTGTTTTTATTTAGGTTTTGCCACAGTCTGTTCTCCTAGAATTAAAACACCTCTTCAGAGGCTGATGATTAGAGCTACCTATCTTCTCCTCCTGTAAAATGTCACTATAGCATCTCTTTCACTTTTCTTGATGATTCTTTCAAGAGGGGCACAGTGCTGAGCTGCAGTAGGCTGTGCATTTGGCTAAGCCACTTGAACGTGAACTTTAGCTTTTGCCATTGATAATCTCATATTAGTAATTCTTCTTTTTGATACTGCTACAAGAATATATTGTTCACAATTTCTTATACTTTAATGTATAATTGATGTCCCCCTCACTGGAAGTGTTTGAGGTCAGGCTGGATGGAGCTTTGAGCATCCTGGTGTAGGGGCAGATGTCCCTGCCATGGCAGGGGGGTTGGAGCTGGGTGATCTTTGAGGTCCCTTCCAACACAAATAATTTGATGATGATTCAGTGATTCTGATCTTAAGCTTTAACATTCGAACATGGCTTGGATGCTCCTGGGGCCAGCTCACATCTGCTCTGACTCGGCCCAAACTTGTTCTGAGCTCAGCCGATGTGTTCCTTGTTCCCACCAATGTGTATGAAAACCCACACTAGTTTCTCTGTTATTTTTTGCCTTCTCATTGACTTCTGTTGTACTTTGTATCTGGCTATAAAGTCATATATAATAGTCTTTCCTATCAATTTGTAATGGGGCTTATATTGATTAGTACTTTTTGAACTGGAAGGATATTGGAAGATGACTGACCCACCAAGGAAGTATGAGCCCCTTATGTGCTGACATTCAGCCATACATGGGGGGGGGGTAGCATCTGTCTGAGGCTTCCATGTTGTGCACTAATTACAGTTGCCATTTAATTAAGTCACACACAAGTTAGAGATAGAAGTGGTTCTATGTAGGCCCTGAAGTCTCAACTGTTCCTGCAGAGAGGATCCCAGACTACACGTGTGACACTGCACTAAAGCAGAAGGACTTGTGGCTATGGCACATGTATTCCAAATGGGTGTCACCTTATTAAAATTCATCTGCTAGTTTTCAGGCTTAATTATATTAGTGTGAACTCTGTGTTGTTAAGCAGGTGTAAGTGGTGGTCTTTTTCTCAAGACCTCTGGCCGTATTTGTCTTTTCTCAAAGAATCGTGGACCTCAGCTTGCTCTTCCAGCTGCTGAGAGAGTCTGCAGCAGCTCCCCCAAGTCGTTCTGCAGCGTTACAAATAGCTTCAGACAGGAGATGTGCCGCTTCTCTCCCTGGCGGAGCATTGCTCAGATCTGGAAGTTGCTTTGGTTTCCAGACAGTGCTGTAGATCTGGACTCGGTCTGGGCATCCCTGTTTTCTGCTGTCTTTGTTACTGTCAGAGCGCATCGCGTACATCTGCCAGACTGTACGTGTGGCGTGCGTGCTGAGGAACTGTGGGTTTTGCACAGTGAAGCTCCCAAGGAGATGCTGTCATCGCCGCTGGATTTCCATTTCTTTGTCTTTAGTGCTTTCTGCAACTTGCTGCGAGCCACAAATCACGTTGGCTTTGGTTGTGTGAGCCTGGCTCTGGCCAGGGACGTGCTGTTTTTCCTCTTCTAGCTTTGGGTTTGCTTTCTGTTTTGAGACCTTTTTCCCCTCCCTTATACCCTGTGCTTAACATCAGCGTTTTGGAGACGCTTTTCAAGTATTTTTGTAACCCCTCATACTGTATTTTCAACTCGGTTAATTGTACCAAGTTCACTTTTTGTAGTAACGCACAAAGTAGTTGCAGTCTTTTTGTTCTGCTACAGCCCACAGCAGAAAAAATCATCGCTTTCCAGATGACTTGCATTTTCCTTCCTAAGCCATTTTCGTGTAATTCTGCATTCCAACGCTCGCTCTGTACTAAAGCTCTTTATGCTGTGGTGTATTTTTAACTAATGATGTGTCACTGTACCAGCTTGGATTTTCTTGTATCTATTCTGTAAACAACTAAAGTCTCTTTTAAGGGGGAGGAGGAGGAGAAGAAACTGTGCCAAAGAGATACAAGTCGTGTTCGTCTTCATGCAGGCAAAAGAGATCAGACTGGCCTAGGACCAAATTAATTAAATGTTCCATTTAGTAGAAGATGTCAGTTAGGAATAGATAATACTTTCTGTCTGAAGTGCTTCACTGGTAGAGAATAACATCTCTGTGTGAGCAAGCAGCTTCTGAATGTTACACAAATGTCAAAGCACTAGGAAAAGTTTCAGAGCTGAGACTTTGCTGGTCAATGTTATCTCCTGGCAGGTTTTTCAGCTCTAACTTTTCCATTAAGAGGGGCAGCGTCAGCAGAGTGCTTAAGGATTGCAGGAGCCAGGAGGACCAAAGCATCATGGAATCAAAGGGAAGCTCAGAGTAGCTGCTTCTGTTAAGGGATTGCAGTGCCAGGTCCATGAGGAGCAGGAGAATGTGTGGGCTTAGAGAATAATAGTGGACCAAGTAGCTCTTACATTTATATTTAATGAACTGGTAATTGTGACATACAATGAAGAGAGAAGAGTAAAACCACCTGGGACTGAGTTGGAGAAAGGGGTTAGGGAAAGGACTTGGTCAAAGTAAAGCAATATATTGACAGGATGCTTTTTTTTTCCTTAGCAAAGTGTGTGTGGGGAGGAGGGGGCTGGAATGCTTTCCTATTTAGAATTTCCTGCAGTAATTGAAGATGGTTGTAGTTTTAGAAGGAGATATAAAGTCAGTTACCTGGAATATGCATTCTTAGGTTGCAGAAATATGATTTCCCACACTGTAGATGAGGTAACTTTAATAACCATTTTCTGATGTAATACTGCCCTCTGCTTAAGGAATGCTAAACTTCGTTGCGTGGTTGTACATTTAAAACATACCTGAGCAAAAAGTATGAGGATTTTTAGCCAGGCTTTTGGGTCAATTTGTTCTGGAAGGCTAGATCCCTGGTAGTGGTGGGATGCAAAATGTGAGCGCTGGCTGGATCAAGTATAGTGCAGGTGGATACTGTCCCATCTGGTGTTGTGGGATTCCCCTTATGTGTATAAAAATAATGTGAAGTTTCTTGTTACTAAAATTAGTAAACGTTACTAAAATGTTTATATAATAATTTTAGTTTATGATAAGATTCTTGACTAGAGCCTGTTAGGCAAAAGAATGACACTTATTTACATATCCATGAAAACCAAAATGGCTCATTTTGATTAATCTGCCTGAAATAAATACCAAAGAGGTGGAAAAATGATTTGCGTGTCATCTGAAGTGACTTAGTGCACTTGATTCTGCTGCTGTACATCAGATACGTTGTTTTGGCTTGTAGCCACTATAAGCATATTTCACATGGGATAGCAGCATCTTGAATTACCATTTTCGGAGACAATGTAGAGAAAAGTCTCCCATACCACTTGCTCTTTTTTCTTTTACTGGGATCAGCTTCTGATCCGCTTATTAAACCTGTTTGTAACTGGTCTTCTAGGTTACCTATGTGGTATTGGGTTTAATCCCATAAATTATTTTAGTTTTAACTGTGCAAACTTGAGCCCTTCTAATGCTTTGACCCAGGATGTGGGACCTTTGTGATCCCCTCTGCACTACGGGCAGCTGCAACTCAAAGTACGTGGAAGATACCTGAAGCAGGTTACAAATGCAGAGAGAAATGTTGATATAGAATCAAAGCAGCATGTGGACACCTGGCAGGAGTTCTGGTTTCCAACTTGGGTGAGAAATCAGAGGCACAAATGTGATCGCCCCTTGTCTTGTGGGTTTTTTTTTCTCGCAGTTCACCATGTCACTTCTCTTGACAGAGCCTCAGCTTGGAAGAGCTCAGGCATGTCTCTGCTTTAACCAAGGAATTAAGCCATCTGGGCTGGGAGAGATTAAAATATTAACAAGTATAATCAAGATACAGTCCTTGACAGCTGGCTACTGCTCGCTAAGGTGTACCTCATGGCCATGGAGGTCAAGGGGGCTGTTCCATGCTGGAGGAGGGTAAGCTTGCAGAGCCCCCACTGTGTGCTCCTGCCTGCTCCTGTCCCACCAGGCTCCCTGAGCTGTTGTGCAGAATGCAGACATACTGTGCATTCAGCTGATGTAAATCTGTGTCCCTCTATTAGCTGCACTGGAGTGACACTGATGTGTCCAAACCGATGATCTGTTCCACGTTCTGCCAGTGGTGGTCATGGCAAAAAAAAGGCAATTTCAGAATTCCTTTCTCAGTCAGGGGTTAGTAACACAAAGTGACAGAGTTAAAACTCCGCATCTTATATAAATATTAGAAGTGATATGTTCTGCTTTATTAAAAAAAGAAATCTGTTTGTCATTCTGTTGCAAAACAAATTGGGTCCATAGTGAGTGCAGAAATTAGGGTTGCCTTATGCAGCACCACTAATTTATGCACATTGAGGTTTGAAAATCTTCTGGTTATCTTTAGAAGAGATGTGCAGTTTTGGTAAGCTAAAAAAGAGCAAAATGTCTAAGGGATATACATGTATGTGAATCTTCTTCCTGAAGCATACGCATGCAGTTGTGGCAGTAGGTAAAACACTAGACAATGTAGGAGGTATGTAAGATAAAAATGTTTAAAACTCCCTGCTGTTCCTCATTTATCAGACCTGACCAGATAATTCACAACTTGCTGAACTAGCCCAATAATTACATGATTTCTTTATAACAGAATGTGGGATTAATATCTTATCTTGTGTTTTCAAAATGAATCTGTGAACGTTTGTCTCCATAAAGATACAGAGCAAAGCACTGAGACGTGAAAAGGTATGGGCAAATGTGGTGCCGTAATTATTTTGTTTTTCTTATGACACTAATGGGAGAAACAGTCCCTGCATTGCACAGCAGCTTTCTGTACTCACTGACGTTAGCTTGGAGTCCAGTGCTCCTGGAACCTTGAAACATGGGATGAGATGGAAGGTCAATGGCTCATTTCATGAGTAAGGAGGAGAAGAAACGTGGCAAAGTGAATGGCTTTCCCTAAAAAGCCATTTTTCAGGAAAGTAACACTGAGAAATATGCTTTGCATCCTGTAGTGCGACTGTGGGAGGAAGCTTGTGCCCAAGCAGCTCTCAGGTTCCAGGGACTGTACACATGGGACCCTTCGCAATTTCTCCGCAAACTCAAATGTACGAAAGATGCATCAAACGATGTTGTGAATATCAAAAGTTAACCTCTGTACAAGCTTAGTGTGTTAATTTAACAAAGTATATGGACCGACTGGTGTGGCTCGCAGAAGTTGGTGTTTTCTAGATCTCTGATCCTTTAGGAAGTGCAGAAGGACTTGGAGATTAGCTTTTTGGAGCAAATGTGTGTAAGCTACGGCTTTAGTTGCATCAAGACATTCATGTTAGATATTAGGAAAAAAATCTTAGCAAGAGGAAAAGTATTGCACTGAAATACGGGTCTCTAGCTTGGGATGGAGCACAGGGTGGGTAGTCACTCTCAGGAATGCCTTCGCTGCAGGCATTTGTAACAAAGATTTAAGGACTCTCGAGGTCCTGCCTTCTTACAGCCCCTGTGATACTTCATGAGAGCCAGACCATGTCCTGAAAGAATGGCATCTCCCTGGCGGCAGGCTGTATGGAGTGATCAGCTGAGGGGGCTTACAGCTTGGCTGGGTTTCAACCAGAAACGGTTTAGGGTACAGGAATGAGGATAAGGAATTGAAGTGAACTACGTATACAAGGAGGGCTGTGTTAGTGGAGACTGGAGCCAAAATAGTCCCTTTCCTAATTTCCATTCAAGTGATATGAAAGGTTGCCTTTGGATTTTTCCATTTAATTTTTTCCCCTCTTTAGAGGGGTCTGGTGCCTTTAAAGCAGGCTGCAGCCCTTTCCTTGGGGGCTAAATGTATCTTCTCAGCTATACCTACTGTTTCCTGTGCATTAAGATACTAAATAAAATATATAAACATAGCTAAACAGGAAACCCAAACTTGCCAGCTCTCACGAGAGTTGGTCCAATGACTACACGGCAGTGGCAGCAAGTGCCGTAGCCTGGCGGGAGTGTGTGACCCAGGCCAGTTAACTTCCAATTGCTTGAGGACCCTCTGGGTCACAGCAGCAAGGAGGAATGAAATAACGGGATATTGGACATTCCTCAGTAATGTGCTAATAGGGACTGTAATGCCTTCGGAGCAGAGGGACTCGGGGTCACCAGCTTGCTGGATGAGTTACCATCTCACCATGATAGTCTCAGCTAGCACGCTTCTCTTGGCAGCGCCTTTGAAGGGCGACAGCAACCACCATTGTTCACTTAAACGCCCTTTTATCAGGTAGAAATATTCTGAAAATCGGGAGCTCCGTTCAGGCAAGATGCAAAGACTGCCAAGCTTGCAGTCTCAGTGGGATTTGGTTATGGATGCACCAACCCTTCAGCGTAGCGATGTGGGAAGTGCTTTTCCTGCCCAGGAGCAATGTTGTAGATGTACTTGGAGCTTTAGGTTTCGGTATTTACCTCCAAGGCAAGCTTTTCACTAGACTGAAGTTTTAAGAATCTAAACTGGGGAGTGAAGTACTTCCATGATATATTTCATATAGTTCATGTATCCTTGTTCTTTCAGAAAGAGGATGTTTTGGATTTACAGAGGTGTTTTCAATATAATAATCATAGCATGCCTAGAATATAGCCTTTAATTAAAACAAAGGAGCTTGAGAGGAATGAACTAAATACACCTATAAAATGAGTAAGTGCTCACAAGGTTTTCATTTAATCAATAGTCGTGTCGGCAGTGATTGCAAAAAACCTTCCGTACACCGTTTTAATCAGAGATGTTTTTCCTGGCACGGGGGTGGAAAATATACTGATTAATTAATTTCTATTCCTGGAATGAGCCAGCCTCCCAGCAGAGCTAATCTGAACAGCTTGGTGACATGGCAATATGCAGTAAAAATGTAAGTGGTCCCTGAGTTCGTGTCAGCGGACCCAAGGCAAAACCCACAGCCTGTACTGCAGCTGATTAATGAGTAGGTCCAGTCCAAAAGAACAAGTGGCAGAACTTCAGTGCTGGGGGAACCGGGTGGTGCTTTGAATGTATTGGGTTTATGGAACTTTTTTTTTTTGCCTGGCTGGTAGGATTTTTATGACTTTTAATAGAAGGAGTTTTTATGTTGGGGTTATTTTAAAGATTCTTTCCTTTTTGATTTGCATGTCAGGCTGGCTCCCGCAGTCTGTCCTTGCTCAGCACGGAGGATGCTGGGTTGTTGTGCCTGTGGGGATGCAGGCTGTCCCAGATGAGACAGGAAAGGTAGCCGGCTTCCTTCCAGGAGGTATTGATGTACTAGTTGCATATATTAGGAATGTTAACAAGGGCATTATTGCACTAATTATTATGCCTAATTATGGAAAAATTAGAAAATTTCATGGCCTCTTCCTGCTAGACAGAACTTGCAAGCTTTCCAGAGACTAGATACATTGATTAATCTACTGTGCTTGGTTAAATATACTAGGAATATTTTCTGTTCCAGGGGAAAAAAAGGAAGATACAAGAGTATGTAACCTTTCTAATGAAGCAACCTATTTAAGTAAAACTAAACTGAAAATAATTACAGAAATGTTGTTTTCAGTGATCTAGTTGATGAAACAACCCAGCAAGTAGCCATGGGAGAACAGGATATGAATTAGACCATGCGAAGGAAGGATGAATTGGTGGAGAGGAGACAAAAATATTTTAGATTGGCTTTGGTGGCAAAATTAACTCATTGTAAAAGTCTCAAGTAAAGAAGGGTGGACTTGGAAGGACTCTGACTTTCAAGGGGAAGAAGGGAGCTGTCTAGGAAGGGGAGAGGAGCTACCTGGAATGTAGCCTGAGCCTCCTCAATACATTTGCTCCTAATGTAGTTGAGTATTTCCTATGCTAGTTGAGCGGCTTGTTAATGTTTTGGGTTTTTTTCTAAATATCTCTGGCTTTATTACTATAAGTAGTTTTCATCTGCTCTCACACTACACATCGGCCACATTGTGATTGCACAGAAGAACCACAGCTGGATGTTCACAGGAGAGGCACATGAGAGGATTGCCTCAAAAAGCAGGGTCCTTTCCTCCATTTGCTAATTCCCCTACCATGCAAAGGTGAAAAACTATCCTGTACCACTTGCAATGTCCCACAGAGAAGTTCCTTCAGCACTATGTCAAGCTTGTATTGAGAGGTGGCCAGTTCCAGAGCGTGTCAGGGCTAGAAACACTCAAGCAGCAATTCAGAGGAGGTCAATGGTACATAAGGCGCATTCCCCCCAGGTCCAGATTGGGATCTGTGTTGGGGTAAAACATTAAGAACCTCTAAAGTCTGATCCTGAATATTTACACTGCACTAACTCCACAGGAGTAAATGGATTTACATGGAGTCCTACTGGTAAAGTGCATGTGCCTAAAAGCTTTGGTGGGCGTTAGTTTGTCAACATAATAGGCTTCTAAAAACATCCTCAAACAGTTCAGTGGTTTATTGCAACCAATAAAACTAATTGCAGTGACATTCTGTGCAACTGGTTTAGATGCTGAGAATTTTAGGTGGCCAAATACGATCATATGCAGCCACGATTTTAGAAACGCTTTTATTGGACAGTTGCAATTTGCTGTTAGTTCATTAAAATCGGTAGATGGATGTTACGATCCATTGAGTATGACATGAACTGTGAAGAACTTTCAGTATGGGATTTGGTTATTACAAACTGTAACTCAACTTCAACTTTTATTGCTGCTCTGTATGTGACAGGAGTTCACATCTTTATCACCCTGTGAATCAAGTTAGGTTTTAAGAGGACAAGAGCTCCTTAAATTTTTTTTTTTCTCTGAGTTTATTTGTCAAGGGGGGATAAGAATTCCAGCCCAACTGTACTATTTCAGAGTTACAACAGTTGGATCATTCACTTGATGGGAACTTTGAACAGTATCATTTGAGTACGAACAGCTTGAACTTTGAGAAGTAGCACTGAACGGTTAAGCAAGCTACTTCAGGTGTAACTTTACCCATTTGCACACCTTTCAGCCCTGTCAAAATTGCTTGTTTCTAAGAAATCAGCGGTGTCTATTACTGAGAATTACAGAGGAATCATACAGTCAAGAATATCTTGTGCACCAACCACCTCAAGTTGAGCACTCCAATCAGTTGACTCAAATATTCATTATGAAAGCAAACTCCTGCTGATTGTAATGAGAATTTTGTCTGCATAAAGCTTTTGTGACTGGGTCTCGAGTGGTACTTCTGACTTCTTAAGAGTGTTTCAGAATGCTTGCTCTAAGATAGTCTTTCCAAAGAATAATGCAAATTGCTCTTAGAGCCTCATTCAGAAATGGTGGTATTTTTCCACTGGGTCAGATGGACTTTGGATCAAAATGAGAAACTTTGTTTTCTAAGTTTTATTTTTAGGATAAATATATTTTTGTTTGGTTTTGCATGCAGCTGTTCTGCGGATGGGATGTAAAAATGGCCTTTGAATCATGCAGGGTTAATTAGAATAGCCATGTTATGATTGACTTAATTAGATAATCTAAAACCTCACCCCTATTTTTGCAAGTCATTAAAAAAATAGTTTGCAGAATGCTTGCTTGCTCCTCATTCAGTCTGGAGATAAAATCTTACACAGAGAAAGGGAGGCTGCAGTGAGCACTTTACTGTTTGACTGTTTTAGAAATGCTGTCACTTAAAAAAACCGCAGAAACTGCTAAGAAAAGTTTGTGGTATCTCCAGCCTTACTTTTTGTATCAAAAAGGCTTTGAATAAACCTTAACTTTTCTTGACATTATCTGTAAATTTTCAGGGAGTTCTTCTGGAGTTAATCTACCCAGCTTTACTGTTTTGCTAGTCATCACTAAAGCAAAGTATTCCTCAAGGGAATGGTGAACACCCGGAGAAAATATAGAAAATGCTAATGATTCAAATGATAATTAAAGCTAATTAGAGATTGGGAATACAGATGGAGGAAACCAGGGAAGCTAAAAATTTGGGGGTTTTGTATATGTCACAACTCTTAACAAAGTTTAATGTCTGGTAAAAGCACAAGTGACTTTTGGGGCTCTAACCCACACATCTCCGTAGCGCAGTAGTGGAGAGTGTTATTAAAAATAATAATTAAAACCTCCTCTTTGTGATAGGAAGTGTGGTAATTATTATATAGTGGAAATCTCAGCTTGGAATGGGAAAACTTAATATTGCTGAGATGTACTATAACTTGCAAGGTTTTTAAATAAAGTGGAGCTTTTTGAAGTCTTAAGCACATGTTTATGTAATAATAAAATAGATTTTGCAAAACATTTTTACCATCAAAATGAGTAGGAGAAGCAACTCTGTATCATGGAGCGACGTGATTTGAAGATTAAATGGAATAGCAAATCACAAAGTACCTTCCCTTAACCTGACGAAACTCCAGTAAGACATGAAAGTTCTGATTTTTAAGTTGTCAGGTGCTGCTTATCCGCATGAATGGGCCATCAATCTGGTACGTTTTAAATTTGCTGAATTTAAGCGGTGGGATTTACGATAGGCTTTGCATTTATCGTAACTGCCTTGTGAATGGTGGCAGACCTTAATTAGCTCGACACAAATTCATTAAAGTACTGCGCCGACATACAACAGATCGGTGAATGAGAACCTGAAATATTGAGCTCAGATAGCGAAGGGTGTTGTTAATAACCAGTTGTTAATGAGTTTTCTCCAAAGGGAAGATTGCACAAGTTGAGTACCTTGTGTTGGTGGACTATTGGCTAAACAAAAACATGTATAAAGTTGATGATAGAAGATCAAAAATTAATGACCTTTAGGTCATTATTGGCTTTGAACAGATAGAGAAGTGTTCAGAACATGATGTCTAATTGTAAGAAATCCAGATTTGAGTACTTGATGTCTTGTCTTTTTGCCTTTTTGGCTGTTCAGTGTTTGCACTGCCTGGTTGAATCTTCATCCAATAATGATAAATGCCTTAAAATTTCACTTAAAACTAGTGAAAACAAGTCACTTTGGGATTGTTTCACAACCCAGCAAAGGCAACACAACAGCAACGGGAATTGTACTGTATGTCTTTGTTTAGGTACTTAATAGGATGACAAATTATGAAGTGTTGTTTCTAATGCGGTAACACTAAAGGTGTGAATTAGGGAAGACAAATATATTTTTGCTTTTTTTTACCATTTGTAGCATTGTAACTCTTTATTTGAACCGTTTTCAAAGTCCTTTGTGGGATTTATTGGTTTTCAAGTGTTACACATTGTTAGAAGTATTTAAAGGTCAGTTTAATGCTTTGTTTTATGGGAAAAATAAAGTCTGATATTTTTCAATGTTTATTTAATTCTCTGGAGATCTTACAAATTAAATGTAATTGCGTATTGGTGAAAGACTATTAAATCCCTTGGAATGTAATAGTCAAGATTTCTTAATGTTGGAAAATGCGTACTGCAACTTTTTGCATCATTAAAAGGAATTCTCCTATACAAGCTGGTTTTTTATCTACTGGGAAATGGCACTGGGCCCCACAGGACTGGGAGTATTTCCTTTGATAATTTTGGGCTGTGTTAATGGCCTAGAGTCTTTGCTGAAACAAGCAAAATTTCCATCAGGCCAAGTTGTACTGTTAGCTTTGGTTTTAATGTTAAAATCAGATGTTTTTAGCCATTTTGAGTTTTACTTCGGGTTTGGAGAGCTCAGCGTCTGCTAAAAATTGTGGCATTAAGGGACTCAAATATTTCTTTGCTAATGTCTTTTAACATTAATGCCTGGAATTGTCAATAATTCCTTGATAGGCTTCAGGGGAAATGCATGATATCTTAAAAAAAAAAAAAAAAATTAAAAGCACTGTGCTTTATTTCTATAATGCATACGTGTCAATTTTACAATGGCAGCTTCTGGAACAGCCGCTATATTACCAAGAATTTTTGTAACTTAGTACATTTGTGAGGGCCCGGGAAGCATTTGTATAAAAAAAGACAACCTGTATTTGAAAGCTTTCTGGGAAATGTGCTGCTTTTATATTATATTAAATACCTTTTAGAAGGGATGAGTGCATCTGAAATGTTTATCCTTTCGTGACTTAAAAGGCCCAGCATGCACCCATAAGTTAGCGGCGTGTTTTATGCTGTCTGTATATATGCATCCCAGGTCTCTGTTCCTTTTCTGAAAGTGTCTATTTACATTCCTAAAGCACTCGATGGTTGGGCACTAACAAGCAAGAAACTCCTTGCAGTGCAAGGAGAATATAGAAAATATTCTTCTCAGTCAATTATCTTAGCAATTGCTTTATCTTTTGTTTTTATTAGTTAGAGAAATGCATTTTAAATGGTTTTAAAATAAAATATTAATATATTTTCTTTCAAACCTGTAGTCCTCTAGTCTGATGCATCCACATGTTCATTAAAAATAATTTGGATATAAATGGTATTGTACCAGAATTCAGCTCAGAGCACTAATTACATATAAAAGCTTTGGTTACGCTAAATGTTCAAGTACTTGTTAAAACCAGACCGTTCCCAATCATCATCATTAGCATGGGTATTATTAAAGAACATTAAAGTTTATTTCAAGGAAGTTCTGACTCAAGGGAAGACAGATTTCTGCAAACAGAAATGAAAAGGCTGAACTTAAAATTCTCAGAATGAAGAGAAGGGGGGAAAAAAAAACCCCAACACCCCTAAGACTAAATGTTTGACAGAACTTTTTCAGGAGGGTTTGTCTACAGAGTTAGAAAATGGGACAATAAGGATAAAATCCTCTTCTAGGATGAGTGTAGTATGTGTAGGCTTGTCATTTTTTCTCTGTATATTTGGACATATCTCTATATCTTCCAGGGCAACTTTGCCTGAATGCAGAATGTTTGTAATCTAACGTGTTTGCCTTCATTTCTATTGAAGAGGTGATAAAAAAAAAATCTAGGGTTTTTCCCTGTGTGTATATGCACACAGAGGAACCACTGAGCTATCCAAAGTAGTTTATTGGGCTTGGCACAACTTTATAGCCACCACAGCTACTTAAGCCAGTAAGCAGTTTAAGTTTTGTGCCTATTTCACCATAAATCCTTAGTAGCTTGCTGTAAATATTTTATAGTAATGTGGAAGCAGAGACTACTGCCACTCCATGACTGCTTCCATTTTTGTTTCCACACCCTTAAGTATGGGGCTTTTTCCTTGTTTAAAGTTATTTTCTTAAATTCAAGACCCTTTCCCCTAATAAGCAGCTATTTATCTCCACTCAGACTAGGCAAATCTTCATCCCCTGTTTAGGTGCTTAAGGTCCCTCTTTAATTTGGTGAGTAGTAGGGTTGTGTTGCTGAAAGAATCAGCTATGAAAGATATTTTGAGGAGCTTTTATTCTTTTCTATAGGTGAATAAAAGTCCGTAGTTAAGGTAACATAGGCCCTGTGAAGCTGAGTGTGAAGTAGTGGAAGTAAGCAGGTGCATTTTTACAGTGCTGTAAAGTAAAATCTTTGTAAATAAGCACTAATTACCCCTCTTACAGGGAACAAAACCAAAATCTGTCTCGGTATAGGATGCCAGGCTTTTTGTAAGCTGTTTTTGTGAATAATCCGGTTTATGCATTTATTAACCTATTAAATACATTCTTATATATCTCAATGACATTTAGGTATTTTATTAACCACAATAAATGCCAGAGAAAATTGAATTAAGAAAGCTTGTAATGTGCTTTACTGCCAGTTTTAAAATTTTGCTGAGCTGTAAATGGTCCTGCTTTATATCAAGAATAAATTTGTTTGAAGACTACAGGAGTAATTTTTTTCTTTCATTGCCAGAGGCCCTGACCTTTTTGTTGATGGCAGTTTAACAGCTTCATCTGTCTTACTCTTTTTGATTCTGTAGAAATTTGCCTTGAGTGGTAGTCCCAGCAAGAGAAGGGAAGCAGTTTAGGGGATGGTACAAAATACCTTCCAATGCTGCGAGATGGAAGGCTTGGACAAAGGTCCAGCTTGGAGGAGGCTGGACAAAGTTGTAACCACCCTGATGCCACAAACACCTTGCCAAATGCATAAACAAGCTTTTTCTTTTATTTGTCCAGTGGTTGCAATCAGAACCTCAAAACGGGTACTAGGTTTCCCTAAAATGCAAAGAGAAATCGGATTTCAAAAAGTGAGTTTCTTCTAGATAAGAACTTTCCCCTTCATTTGCAGGATAAAGTCCATAACAACTGCAGTGGATGCACTAAACCTAATTTCTCCTAGGTTAAATTTTTAGAGTCAGAGAATCATGTTGGTTGGAAGAGACCTTGAAGATCATCAAGACCAATTGCTAACCCAGCACTGCCAGGTCACCACTAAACCATGTCCCTCAGCTCCACATCTCCACGGCTTTGAAACCTCTCCAGGAATGGGAACTCCACCACTGCCCTGGGCGGTCTGTTCATTTTCTGGTTTGCTTTTTGGTTGCTGAAGATGCTTATATAAAAGTTCATCCTTCCCTATTTATCTTCCTTTATTACGCCTCCTGTGTGACATTGAGCTTGTACTATTTGTTTACATGTCCTACTGCTTTTGGCTGCTAGAGATAATGCTCATTTCCTTTCTGTGAGTGTGTTTTTCAATATTTGTATATGAGAAAGGAAAAGCTGGAGTTAACACTGTGATTTTTTTTTCTTGTGAACCCAATTAATTTTTTCTCAGTTAATGAAGTACAATGATCTCGTTATTTCAGAAAGCCACTTCATTTTTGTGGTACCTCATCCAGTGCCTGAGTTGCAGTTAAAATTGGTGGAGCCTCTTTCTGAGTAAAGACACTGATTTAACTAAATCTCGGTTAGTATCTTAGTTCCGTGATCATTCCTTGGGACTGTAACTATATGGGCAAGACACCTTCTTCCTTTGAGTTAGGCCGAGAAAGTTGAGGAGCTCTGTGTAGGTGGGAGCAGAAACGTAGGTGCATGCTATAAACATGCTCTCCAGGGACAGGTATCTCTAGTGAATGGAGCAGCAGCTCCAGGGGTATAAACCATTGATTAAAAGTATTCCCAAGTATAAACTGCAGGCAACTAAGCAGGCAGAAGGATATGAGAGTCAAGGTCTTGGAACAAAAATATCTCCATCTCTAGGCACTCCAGAGAAAACCTAAAAATAATCAGGTAAAGGCCTTATCATTTGTTTATATTGACTTGGAGACCTCATTTGAGGAGCTCCTGACCGCCTCATTCATTTATAAATGCTTCCTTATCATGTGTATCCACAGATTGGAAAGAAACAATGCACTTAACAGCAATATCAATGAACATCTTCCAGCCTGGAAAAGGAAGATGTCTGAGGTTCCACCAGACTATTTTGTTGGTTTTTGGAGAATAGTGGCTATAGCTTAACTTGCGTGGAATATTAACGATCTGCCATTTAATGGAAATTGAAGATGGCACAAGGGGTGGAAATAACCAATAAATAATAATTGCTTCAGATTATGGCCTAGTATAAATCCTGTAGCAATAGGGAAAAATGAGATGAAGCCAGGCATGTTGTATGACCTGACCCATAAAATGGTATGTCGTATGACATCCTGATGTAGAGAGCATTTCTATGTGGTATACAGCTACCTGAAAGGAGGTTGTAGGGAGGAGGGCATTGGTGTCTTGTAAGAAGAGACTGACAAGGACAAGAGGAAATGGCATTAAGTCAAGCCAGGGGAGGTTTAGGTTGGACATTAGGAAAAACTTCTACACCGAAAGGGTTATCAAGTACTGGAACAGGCTACCCAGGGAGGTGGTTGAATCACCATCTCTGGATATATTTAAAAGCTGTCTAGATCAGGTGCTCAAGGATATGGTGTAGAAGTGGCCTGGTAGAGACTTGATGTTCTTAAATATCCTTTCCAACCATAGCGATTGTGTGATTCTGTGAAATCTGTGGCAGAGTACTGCTTGAGAGGGTTTGTGTTTGGAGATCAGTTTTGAATAAAGACCACATTTAGAAATGTTCAGGGCTCTCAATACTGGCATTTTTCTCTAAGGAATGTTCCCTACTTATTTAGGGCATTTACATGGTAAAACAGAAAATGTAAAGTCTGCGTGGCTGCCAGAAATGAATTTCTAAGTTTATTTTATGATTATTCCCGTGAAGGGGCTGGTAACAGTGGTGGAGCAGAGTCGGGGCTTGGCCCATGTTTCAATGAGGACCTGAAGGAGCATGGGGGTAGATGAAGGGTTGGGAATTGGCGACACACTACTACTGCTCCAGGTAGGGTTTTGTAGGAAGAGGGCTTGAATACTTTCAGTGTCTTGTGTTGATAGTTTGTAAAAACAAACATTAAGAAGTTTTACATTATATAGGTACGTAATGATAGATAAAATTCCAGGAATCGCCTGCATATTAATAGATGCTGAAAAGAGTCATGTTATTTATGCCTGAATATGAAAGAGTGAAAACAGAAAATATGGCTTTGGGATGATAGGAGGTGCATGATCAAATATTTTCACTTAGCTACACCGTGTATAGATAGTAATGAGACTGCAGATTGTGTGTCCTTCTGAGCCACGGTGAACTGAAGTTACAGAAGGAAGCAGTGGAAACTCCCTCAGGGCTGTAGCTCACCTGGAGAAATACCAGAATCCAGGTGGAATAATATTATTGAAGCTTTTTGCAGCCTATTTCATAGGCATGTTGGCTACGGGGTAGTCTTAGGAGTGTTTCATTTAGTCTCAGAACCTGCGTTATTTTTGTAAAGATATAAGCAACGAGGAATGACAGGAAAACAACAGTGGTGTGTTATGTATGTTTTATTTCTGAAGCGTTTCTGAGTGAAGAGGCGGTTGGCTGGAGACAGATGCATCTGTCATCTTGGTTTCTGGTGAGCACACATGAACTTCTTAGCCTAAAATGTTTTATCTTGTCTTATTTTATGTTTGTTCTTGGAAGTGTTGTAAGCGTGATAAGCTTATTTTTGTTTTAAGCTCCTATGCTTCTCAGTAGGCTAGTTCAGCAAAGAAATAACCTTCATTTCTGGCATAACGTAAAACGTCCATCATTCAGAATTACTGAGAGTAATGCCCTCTACGATTTAAATTGCTTTTATGTGGACATCTATCTCAAAGAAAGAGCTGGCATTGACCATTTGCTCACTGCGCTGCCCCAGAAACCAAACACCAGCTGAATTTTCTTGTCATACTCTAGTTTTTATTGTTTTCAGAGTAATTACTTATAAGACCTATCTAACATTTTCCATTCCTTTTGTCTTTCTCCTGACACTGGTACTGGCAATGCTCACTGGCCTTGCTTTGAACAGCAGCCTATCTTCAGAGCATTTACATATTCCAGGACTTACTCAAAGGGAAAAGAAAGCGGAGACAGTGAGTAGAGTTTGCTTTATATATGCATATGCTAGTCTTGAAATGAGATTGCTCTGGGGATTTTTAAATGGTCTTTTTGACTCTGAAACAAACTCTACCCATGTGTAGTAGGAGAAATCCCACCTACCTTGCATCAAAGCTGTGCAGGAGTGAAGTCCTCTAAATGCTGCTGCAGGCCAGCATTCAACACCATATTTTCCATACAAGATGTGAAGGGCTTGAGGAAAAACTGTCAACGTGAAGGTCAAAACAACTGAAAGGGAAGTGCTTTGAGTCTGATAATCTATGATGGTATTTTATGAACTGTAGCTTTGTATCCCTGGGTCACAGTTTTCTATCATTGATCATTGTTACCCTAAATCATTTCCCTTCTATAAAACCTGCTGTTCACCTGGACTACCTGCCACTGGAAGATAGACCGTGGGGGGGGGAGTTCAGCAGCATACCCATCTCTGGAGCGAGGGCAGAGATCACAGCTTAGCTATGCACAGAAGTCCGTGGTATGTTATCCTCCTATGCAGACCTGTTGAGTTCATAAAATACTTGAACTTTAGCTTCCATCAGATACAGCACTTAAACCCCAAAATGTCTTGGACTAATCCAAAGTACTTTGGTTAAAAAAGTGACTTTCCTGGTATTTTTTGTAATATTCATCATGCGTTTATTCTGTCTTCTTTCTTGCTCCCCGAGTCTATAATTATTTTTTGAAACAGAAAATTTGTACCAAGACGGGTACAAGTGTACAGCTGTCACTTGTGTCCTTAAATCCATAGAACATTTATTGAGCTGCAACCTAATTAGCAGTGCTGTTAGTGTGGGTGCTGGGCCCAGTGCAGACTGGTTGATCTTCCATTTAGTTTGTTTGGTTTTAAGCACTGTAGCTGAAAGCGGCAGGAAATGATGACAAGTACAAACTCCAGCATTCACTGAATAGGGTTTGGGGAAATTATTGACTATTTACACAGGCAGTTTGAATTTATTACAGCTTAACATTCCTCTTTGTAAATCACTTTGGTTGTAGATAACAAGCTAGAAATAAGGGGGTATCAGGCTCAGATGATAATGCCCTTAAAGATGTTGCATAGTTGCTACTGTCTTCCAGAGGACCTCTTAAAATGCCACCCAGACAACTGGAGTTGCTGAATTGTCTCCCTGCCCTTGGGATTTGGGACTTGGTGGTACTGTGACCATGGCAGGGTGGCCAGCTTCCTATGTTAGGGTTTGCCCTGAAGAGATGCAGAACACTGACATGGTGAGAACTGAAGACAGGAGAAGACGCTGAATCTTAAGAGTGAAAAGCAGAAGCAGCTTCCCTTATAACAACATTAAAGTCTCATTGGAATTGATGAAAATAAGGACTTTCTTCTAGCTTTCATGCTGTTCCCAACACACCCTGTTGTAGCTTGAAGGAGTTACAAGCTGCTCGAAGACAGAGCTGTGGAGGGTTTTATTATTAATGAGTTGTCTGTTTTGATTTGAAATACTCCTGGTTTTGTCATCTAGAACTAGCAGCTTAATATTACTTTCTGTATTCAGTTTGTACTTACTGGTGTGCTCTATTTAATGTATAATTGCAGTATTTTGATATTTCACTATTTGCTGTGCATCTCTAATACGCTAGTTAACCTCTTAATGCTGTTTTGCTTAATAACCTCACCAATTGCCTCTTATTTACAACGAATAAATCTCATTAGTTAAAAATAATCTGAAAAATCTTGGCAAAACAGAGAACCTTGAGTCAATTGTTGTAGTAATGTTTATATTTCAGTTTGAAGTTCAGTTCCTGATTTGCGAGTATAGAGCTCATTGAGCAATACAGGAGGCAGTGTGGCGAGGAGAACATCTCATCTGAAGATGAGGCTGGCTGCTAGCTTGGGTGCCTGAAGCGTGGATGGTTTCACTCCTGTATGTGGTCTAGTAAAAGTCGACTAAATGGCGAATCACCAAGAGATACGGAGCATGTATTTCCCCTAGAGATGCTGTGGTTTGATTCTTTGGCTAATGAAGGACCTTAGTCCACGTGGAAAACCATGGGTCACTAAGACCACACTTGGGCTCAGGTTGAAGTTGTAGAAATGTAGATGGTTCATTAAAATACCCCATTTTTCCATTGTTTAGAGACTGTCATGCCAGGGAATAGCTGCACTGCCCAGCCAGCCTTGTCAGATGTCTCTGGAGCTGGGCTCATCTCACCTGTCTCTGGAGGACATTAAAACTTCCTCTTGCCCACCTCTCTCAGAGCTCCCAGAACACTGCTTTTTAAAATACAAAGTAAGGGCTGAAGAAATCACTCACTGGTAGATTTCACAGGAATGTAGTCTGGAAATGGGTTATTGCAAGTTTTATTCCAGCGGCTAAACAATGAGCTATTAAAAAAACCCCAAACAACCCCTCTAAGTTGTCTTCAGTGTAATGCAAGATGAAGTGACCGTGTCAGGTGATGCCCTGATGCTGGGGTATCATCTGGTAGTTTTCATAAATAATATTATAAAATGTCTTTGTCTTTTGAAATACTGTCTATCCAATGAGATCTATGCATCTGGCCTCTGTAGCAGTGGTGGCCCATTCTGAGGCCGTAATGCCTTGAGAAAACAGCGTGAATTTAAAATGTTTGAGAGCTCAATTTGTCCATTTAATGAATGCAGAGCAAGATAAATAATGCATGTATGCATATGTCACTGGCACTTAGGCATGTGCATGTCAGCGTTGGTAAAGTAGTGAACTCCCAGAGTTTTGGCTAGATTAGTGCTCATCTTCTTTAGTGAAGCAATAGGGAGTTCATTTAACACAGCATCATCAATTTCTGTTAGGACTAGATATCTGTTCTTCCTTGAAGCAGGTCAGACTTGAGAATTCATTAAAATAAAAGTGCACATGGCCAAAAGAATGTTACATGTTTCTTCTGTACATGGTTCTTCTACTTGACAGCCTCCTCAGATGATGAGATGGGAGGGTTGCATGAGCTGCAATAATGTTTTGTGCCTGTGGAGGTGGTGAAGGAAGAGTAGCTTTCTCTTTTTTTTTTTGTTTTTAAAGTTATTATAATGAAATGGACTCTTGTTGCGTTTGATCACGAAAGTGTTTCTTAACGTGATATTCAGGAACATCATTTTCTTCTGTTGGGCAGCCATAGTTCACAGTTGCTTTGGCAGTTATATTCTATTTAATCTGTCAATTTTTCCTCACATGGTGTAGCTGCTGTGAAAGCAATTGGAGCCGTTATACTATGTGCTTTGATACAGTTTGTAAAAGACAAGGTGGGAGACAGTAAAGCAAACACAGCATGCCAGTAATTTCTTTAAAATCGTTGATGTTCCAGCACTGCGATTCTCTTTCTGAGGAAGCTGTCATCGTGCCTCCTGGAAGAGGATTGCATCGTTTAAATGCTTCGTTTTGAGTTGTTTCGATGTTTCGGTGGTACCTATGAAAAACACTCTGGAAGCTTTCACCCAGTCTCTTGTTTCTAATGACTCTCTACCTGCTCTGATTTGTCTGTGATGGTGCAAATCAAACTCCTCCATGCGGATGCTGCATGTTTAGCTTCAACTGCAGCCATGCTAATTGATCTTTGAAATACTGTTCATGTTCAGATCTAGCCCTTACAGTATTTGTGAGTAATGGCAAGCGCTCTGTGGGAAGAAGCTGCCTTGTTCCATGATCCTGAAGGGATTTTGTAACACAGATCAGCAGTGAGGGCTTCTGATTTATGGTGGTAATATTGGTGGCCTAACAGCAGCGGGCATAGACTGTCACCGCCCATGGAGGTAAAGGGCTTGCCTGTATAGCTGCTTGTAAAGTCATTGTAAACTCCTCAGTCACTGTAAATAAAAAACAAAATGCCAAGCAAACAAAAAACAGCAACAAAAACCCCCAACCCAAAGAAACAATAAACCAAACCTCCAGTCTCTGAAATCGTTAAATGCAATCTATCGGGTATGGTTGCCTCTGTTCACAAAAATACAGAAAATGAAAGAAGTTCTTGCTAGAGTTTAGCAGTACTCTGAATCGATCACGGTGGTGTGGAGAGCTCCATAAAATGCCAGGGTATTCCCAAGTGCAAAATCTGTCGGCTAGAAAATGTTACACCACTTTCTTAGAAACTGTTCCCAAAATGGACTTGCGTGGGTGCTTTACTATTACAGCTATGCTTTTTGAACAAAATAAGTTTCTCTCATTATTTTCCTAATTGGTAGAGTGTAGCATTTCTTCCAACTCTTGGACCTGATATTCAGGCAGCTGAAATTGTGAAAAGGGGAGAAGGGAGTTGCGTGGTATTTTTGGTGCTATTGGGCTGAATGTGCACTTTGAGCATGGTCATGTGTAAGCATCAGTTTAATTTCCTTCTACTATTCTCATTCCCTTCTGCAATGTTTCAAAAGAACAGGGTGAAAAATTCACATTCTTGTCAGTTTATGAGGAAATTGTGCACGCTGAGAATCACTTGAAAATCGTTCTTTATTCTTATTGCAAGTTTTTGCATTAAGGAATTGTGAATTTAAACTTTATTCTTCTAAGTTGAAGGGGAAGGATAGTATGAAAACTTCACCCAAATCTTTTCTCTTGTACAGTTTTTTACAACCTTCTCAGTTATTTTTGGTAGAGCCCTTTCCTAATATAATACGTATTACAGATAGATTCTGGTTTTTTAGTCTTAGCCTAGTAATCACACCAGACACCATAGGGATATTCAGGTAGAGAATGAAAGACATTGATGGAAGTGTTTTAAATGAAAGTCAGAAAATTCAGTATCTTTTCATTACAAAGTTCTGAGCCCTCTGCTTTGATGTGGGCTCCAGCCTTGGTTGGAAGCTCGCCGTTTCTCCTGGAGCCATCACGACTCACAAGCCCTGTAGGAAATACTTTAGTTGTTCTGTCTCTTTTTTTTCCCCCCTGTTGTGTCCACACCAAAGGGTAAATATTTCTTAGCATAGTATTTATTTCTTGGTCTCTTTCCACAAAAAATACTTAGCGAACCAAAAATGATTTCTCTTTGGGAAGTGCAAAGTGATTCAGCAGATAAGCCTGGTGGGCCCCTCATGGCTGTGTGGTTTAGAAAAAAAAAAATGCTTTTTCAGATATTTCAGTACATTTGAATATTAAAAAAAAAATTCAAAATTATGGGGAAAAAAGGTATAATTTGATATGTTTTTACATTGCAGGAAATACTTTAGGTTACTGAATGAACATACTTTATCTTAAACTGTTATCATTTTTCTAATGTGTCCAAACCCAAATAGCAGTGACTTTTGTAACAACTCAGTCAAAACAAGGCAACTTGAAGAAACCAGCAGGAAAAAGTAAATTCTGTGCATTTATTCAGTGTACGTTTCACAGAACTGGTGCCAAATTCAGCATCTCTGGTGGAGCCTGATGCAATTTTCTTGAAGTTAATGGAATTACACCAGGTCTGAGTCTGACTTCTGGTCTCTCTCTGTGACCTCATGCTCGTCTTTGCTCTGAAACTTCTGTATTGCGGTTTTTAGATGAATCTTCATGTGTCAGTAAACTGGCATGTATCTAGGGATTTTTAGTTAGTGCTGCTGACCTTCACAATGTACTTCTATAGATATGGCTGAGTTTGAATGGTACGTTAATTTTATGCAAATTCTATTTTTAATTTACTGTATTATTATCTGCTAGTGTACCATACTCCTTCCATAGCACCTACTGACATAAATTACACTGAAGCAATTATCAGTATGAATTCAGCTCTGCACATACCACTGTGTTTTCAAATTATCAATGCTGCTGCTCAGAACAAATGCACAAATCTGCGGTTAATTGGTCCTTTTTGTAGGATGTTCTGAGCATGTTCATGCAAAAAAAGGCACTAAACATCCTTAGTGACTAGATAAGAACATTATCTACCTACTTGCTCTGCATGAATTAGTTTTTCCCCCCTGTTACAGTATTAAACATACACAAAGAAATGTTGAAAACTTTGAGGATTTGCGAAGCCCAAAAAAAAAAAGTTAGACATTTTGCCTGTGTGACTACTTCAGTTACAGTATTTTTTGCAAAATAATACCATCTTTAATTACATATTTTCTATAGACCTGTCAGTATGGATATTTCTCCTGTGCAGGCTCTGGTTGTCTTCAGCAGATTCCTACAAGGGTCACCCAAGAGCCCTTCTCTCTCAGCTCTGTTTGAAGTCTCTAAACCTTTGCATTTCTTTGTTCTGCTGCTGTCACATTTCAGCACCTTTGCACCTGTTTTAAAGAGTGTTGAGGGGGGAGAACAAAAAAGTGCACTAAAATGAAAAGAAACGGGAGGCTGAAGGCTGGGCAGCGTGTCAGGTCATGGGATCTTGCTACGGTTCGTCTCCCATCACTGCTGAGCGGGTCAGGAGCTGTGACACGGCTGCACCGAGTGTGGGAGCCTGATGCTGATGAGCAGAGATGTTATTGCTGGTCAAGGCAGCTCTTGTGAGAAGCTTGAGCGCTTGTCAAAAAAAAAAAAAGCAGTCGTGCACCAGGAAATCAGTCTTTCCATTTTGATTTAATGAGCGCCCATCAAATGGTGATTATTCCTGTTTGGGGTCTGGCATTGAAAAAGCTTGCTGTGAAACGAAACCCGTGAGCATTGCTTGGCCCCAAATCTGGATATGAAGGGGGAAAAAACGAGCACAGAAGCAACTAAAGTCTGTCTGAATCAGGCTGCTTGTGATGTCTCATTACATTGATGAGTTACTCAGCGTCACTAAGGAGATCTGAAGGGCTGCTGCTCCTCTCCGGTGTTCCCTTTTAAGCATTTCCCTCAAAATCCATGAGGTTTTTTCCAATGAGTGGTCCTGGGAGGATGGTGCAAGGTTGGCTCCAGGGATCACCGTGCTTCTATGACTTGGTCTGCTGGGACCAAATGGCTTGAGATTTATAAGGTCGTCTCTTGGAAGTGTAGCCCTGGTACTTCATTGTGTCTATTGCACAGCGTGGAGAATAATGGATTAAAATGAGTGTTGTGATATGAGCTGCAGCTGTTGAAAGGGGAGTTTAAAGGTCCCAATATGGAAATTTCACAGTCCCAGTGCAACACGTAATCCTCCTCCTCCTCCTCCTCTCATATATATTAAATTGTTGGCGGTACTGATTCATCCCAGCTGCTGTAGGTTTGTCTTAAGAACTCAATGTAAATGCTAAGTTTTGTATAGCAGTTTATGCCATTTAGACCATAGTGTCCCCAGTTCCTTACAGACTACTACTCAGAATGCTGCTGATGATATCCTTTTATCATTGGAACTTTCTATGCATTGTAGCTTCTACTGCAACACTACTTTCTTGACAAAGTGTTTAATAACCTTAATAGCTGTGGAGCTAGCTTTCTGTTTCAATGGGAGATGATGATGAGCCCCAGCCCTTAGGAGAAAGTCCTTTTTGGTGTTTTCACTAAGACTTTCTGCCAAATGCTGAATAGCTAAGAGTGCCTGGTTTGATGTAATTCCCTGATTTTGCACATCAGTAGAAAGATACCTGCATTTTTAAGGCTGGTCTAGTTTGATTTAAGTTGCTCCAGTGCCACAGATAGAGGAAATCTTCTCAGTGTACTTTCCGTAGGAGAAAATCCAAGTGCAGGTTGTGCTAAGAGCCCTGTTTATGGCTCCACTGATTTTTCCAAAAGCCTTTTAGAAGTTGGTGTCATTCTCTATACGTCGCCATTGTCTGGAGACAATGTTCACTGCTTAATCTTGTGTGAATGCCTGGAATCTTTCGGAAAGAAATTGTGGTTTATAATCTGTTACAAGAATTTTAGCTTAATATGGTTTGCAAATAGGAACTTTCATTTCTAGAACATAAGCTGAAACTGTCTGTGCGAGTGGAAAAGTAATTAACTTCAATAATCTTTGTCTATTTCTTTTCATAAAAACAAATCTGCTGCTACAGTCTGTCATCCGGGTTTCAGAGAGTGGTGGTTCTGGGAGCTCTGGCAGTTGCAGCAATGTTGCAAGAGTCTAAATTTTGCTCAGACAAAGATATCCTAAGGATAGTGGTAGGAGTACTATACGCTTAGCTCTGCTGTGGAGTCCTTCCTAATTTTGAATTACTTCCTAATTACATGAATCAAAATGGTTTGAGGTGGTTGTTTTATCTTGTGGTTTTTTTTTTCAGGTGAAAAACAATCGGCTCCATGAGGCTCACTTTGCCCTTTTAATATGAAACTAGGCTTGTTGGTTGATCAAGAAGCCCATTCTGACAAACTTTTTTCTGACCTTTAAAATTTTTTTTTTTTGGAGCTGATTTGCAGATTCAGGGAGTGGAGTCCATATGAAGCCAGTTTCTTCCAGGATCTCTTCCTGTTTCTTTTGTTAGTAGTTGTAACTTAGCAGGCTATCTACTTCTATTTGAAAATGGAAAGAAAATCAAGTTGGCTGTAGTTGAAGCTATTAACCTCCAGTTAGAAAGATGTTTGGGTGTTTGGATCCTAATAAAGGCTCTAAGAGGAGGCAAGTCATCTGCTGGTGTTGGGGCTCAATGAGCAGAAATTAGAAGGTGCATTTTGAGATGAGGTGATAGCTGTAGTCAATGGTGAAGATATTAAAGTAGGAGAACTGCCAAAAAAAGAAGGAAAAGATAAAAGTAAGCTCGGCATAGTATCTACTCGGTCTCTCTGGTAACTACCCTATATTTAAATAAACTTGACAAAACACCTGGGTGTTCTCTGTGTGCGTTTTTATGGAGGTCTTTCCAACTGTAGTATCAATGAGTAACTTTATATGTCATCTGATAATGTAGCTGTCCCTACAGAATGGTCCATAAACTTGGGGAAATATTGTATATTGTTAAGTTCTTCTATTATCCTTTTCATGAAGGACAGAGGCCGTAGCGTGGGGCTGCAGGAATAAAGAAACTGGTACTCACAAAATGAGTTTGTAGTTGTAGTTCTCTGATAAGGATCTTGTGAGGAGGTACAAATGTACTTCTGGAATGATGTGTGTAATAAAAGCTCCAAAAAAGTAATCTACGGAGTTGCTGAAAACTCAACCACAGTATTAAGGAGAACCTTCTTTGTTGGATTCTTTTTGGCAACCACGTTGCCCACTTGGTTTTCTTGATTTACCAAAAAGTACATGGAAATGTGTGTATGGAGTTTTGTGCTTATATAAATCATGCTTTCTGTTTGAAAGAACTCATTTGATGTGTGTTCAGAGAGCCCTGTTAAAGTGCTGCGAGTCCCACGATGTTCACAAACAAACAAGGAAATGATCAAAGATTAATATATTAGCTGAAATTAATTCAGCACAGAAGTTGTCATACATCTTGGGGCCTGCTCACTCTTATACAGCTGTGACAGAGCTTCCCAGATGGCACAATTATCTTTCTAAAATATTGTGGAAAACTTTTACTTGTCACTTGGATTAGTGCAGTGAGCTTTCCGTAAACACAGGCAGAGAGAGCTGCCTGCCTGTGTTCTGCATGGCAGTAATTAGCAGTAATTCACTTGGAATCAGAAGAACATTTTACAGGAATAGGGAATGAGCCAACTTCTTCCACTTCCAGTTTGGAAACCATGTTCCGCATGGGTGTATCTCAAATCTTTGACATATAACCAGAGCTTTATAGGATTTACTTTTCCTGAAGAGTATTTTCTGTTCTCCTTTGGAGTGCCAACATTCTCACATGGTGGGCATATTTTCAACGTGGACTAGACTGATATAAATACAGTAATGTCTTGAATATAATATGTAGGATGAATGAAACTTGGCTCCTTATTCTTCAGTTAGGAAGGAAGCTGTAGTAGACAAGGTACCTGCTGTATAAACAGCATTGGGCCCATTTTCTGTATCATATATGAATTAATAGAAATGGTTTTGGCTAATAATGCCTGAGATATAAATGATGTCCCAATTATAAAACATGATGCTGTTTATATTTAAAAAAAAAAAAAAAAATTGCTGAGGCTAAAGCTCTAGGATTAGATAAATACTACTCTTGAGTTAGGAAATGGAAAAAAAAATAATCAAAATACGTTATTACATGTGTTAACCAAATCTCCTTGGGTTTTATTTTTGGCACTTAATCTGTGCATGCCTAAATTTGATGAAGTAAAGTAATCTATAATGAGTATTGAATGATCCTGTCCAGAATGATAATGTGGCTGGTTGTCCTTGGGAGCAATTTGGGCTTTATCTATATTTACTTGCTACCTGTAGAAAAAAATCAAGCAAAATCTTTGAGCGGGCAGGTAGATACCTGCGGAACTATCATCTTCCCGATTTACAGTAAATCCGCATTGTGTGAAGTGATGCCTTAATCAGCTGTGGTGAGACACAAAGGTGCGAGAGAAGGTAGGATGTGGATCGACAGATTCTCATCAGAGGCATTCTGCACCGGTGGTGAGTGAAACCTGGGTCCTTCTCTTCCCTTGTTTTAGGGGGAAAGCTGTTTCCCTGCAGCTGCAAAGGAGATGTCTTTTTGCTTGACGGGTTTACTATTGGAAAAAAACCAAATACAAATAAAACAGAGCACTTAAAACTAAAAATAAAACCACTTCAGTCATGCCAGTTCAGTATACGGGGGCTCTAGGAAGGGGACAGCATCCTCAAAGAGGAGAGAACAGAGGGCATTTCTCTGCAGGTGAATTCATGCCTTGGGTGGCAGAGTAGTAGGAGTCCAAGTGCTTTCAAGTACTGGCGAGAGAAGATTATGATGCAGAAACCTCTTGTCCAGATATATACACTTGACATTTTGCTGAGTGAAATAAGAGTTGGTAGGACAAAATACCACTGACTGTGTGGAAGTTATCCAGTCCTTAAATTTGATTTTGATTCTGGCAAGAAACTGAAGGCACTGAATTAGGTCATCTTTCTGTTTGTGTCGCTAGTTAGTGAGCCTGGTAGAGGGTGGGGGAAGGGAGAAGTCCTGTCTGAACACCTCAAGCTATGCTTAAGTCTGTGATTGGGAGTTCTTTGGCAGTGTTTTTAATTTTAAAAAGATGAATTCATCAAAACCACTTTTTTCCCCTCACAAACATACATTGTGTTTTTCATTCAGAGCTGGGGCAGCCAGAGCAGGTTGCCCAGGGCTGTGCCCACTTGGATTTGAGCATCTCCAAGGATGGAGAAACTGCAACCTGTTCCAGTGTTGTCACCCTCACAGGAAAAAAGCATTTCTTATGTTTAGATGTGCCAATGAGAGGAGATTTGGTTCCATCTTTACAACTCCCCACCAAATAAGATCAAATAAAAGCTGGGCCAAGCAGCCCCACCTCTTTCAAACTGTGTAAGAGGTGCTCCAAGCTCTCAGCCATCTTCTTATAGACCTTTGCTGGACTCACTCCAGTGTCTCTCTGGTACTGGGGAGCCCGGAACTGTGCATGAGAGGATGAGACATCACAAGAATACCCTCCGTGCCAAGTTCCTGTTAGGGTTAATCAGTAGTGAAAACCACGTTAATTTTAAAGCATCTGAAGGAATGGCTATTCTGGGACAGATGACCTTCATTACCTTGCAGAAAGTTTCCTGGAGGAGGAGGGTGTCCCAAAACAGACTGGTTTTATTTTTGGAGCAGAGGGTGCATTGGCAGGAGTTGGGTTTCCTTTTTGGAATTCCACACATAGGCTTCTTATTTATATCCTTATTGTAAGACAGTTGAGAAATTACATGCTTCCAAAGGCCTCTGGGGCAAATATTGGTGATAGAATTTGAGAGGACTTTTAATTTTTCCTTATCCACAAGGCCATCCTATATTCATATAATGGGTTTTTGTGGATGGATTGGGGTTTTTTTTTGATGGTAAGATAGAACATCATTCTCCCTGGAAGTTGTTGTATCTCAATCAGTGGAGCTCATGGAAGGAGGTTAAATGTTGTGCAAGCTCATTTCTGTGTCCTGTGCAGTTTTAGCTCAGGGTAACCAAGGGGTCAACTCAGCATTGGGGTAGTCACCTCAAGAGCTCCTGCTATGAAATGAGCTGCTCTGCTGCAGCCGCTGTGCATAGTGCTCAGCTGCCGGCTCCATATTTGGGAACAATAAATACAAGTTTTCATCCCAGTAATGAGTTTTCTGCAGCAGTGTGAAAACTCCAGGGTTTCTTATTATCTGAAGATAATAATATTCCAGCAGCGGTACTTATCGTGCCTGTTAAATGTCTCAAGGATGCGATTATCTCCTGATATCTCTCTAGCCTGTTAAGCTTTGTTGTTTACTTATATTGGAGAAAGCATTTGTAGTCTGGGGTTGATTTTATTCGTTGTGGTAACGATAGGAATAAAGTGACCATGTGCTTGCTGGTATCAGGCAGCCAAATTAAAGCTCAGAACCTGTTAAACTAGGTATTGAAGAGAAGTGAACGTATTTAAATGACCTGATCTTCCTCTTGTATTTCAATGTGTGCAGATGATCTTAGCAAGGCAAAGTGAACAGGAATTCTGGAAGCACACACAGACTTTTTGGTATCCAAATGCTCTTTCCTTCCTATCGAAAGCTTATACTTTAACATTGATATGACACCACTGGACTTTCTGAAGCAGCCTGAAATTTAAGATGACAATACAGTGTTTTAACAACATTAAATGTGCCCAAGTTAAAAGACTGGATTTCATTAAAAGAAAGAAGTATTTTGAAGTATATTGACGTGTTTACAAGCAAAAATGTTTTGGGAATAAATGATCTCCTGGCCTAGAGTTGAGCAGAGAGAAATTCATTCTACTCTCTTCTACCACTGTACTCCCAGAGCAGATCTTTCCAGTGCCCTAGACTTGGGCATCACACCAGCCAGGGGATTCTAAGAACCATAAAAGAAAATAGTTGACGTGTTTACATTTTATAAAGTATTATCTTGAATACAGGACTTGTCCCACTGTTATAATGCACTATTAGACAGGTCTGGAACTGGTGAGGATTCGATAAGTTCCACTGTGTAACTAATTGCATTTCCAGATATCTTTGAGATAATTTAGGTATCAGTAAGAAGGTTGTGACAAGTTAGTCTCTTAATCACTCAATGATCAACAATATCTAATCAATATTTTTAAGACTGGTGTGTTGATTATGAACATTGCTTAAAAAAAAATCCTTGGAACCAGATTTCTAATTTGTTTAGAAATACTTTTCTAGGCACTGTATTTGCTGGTGCACTCTTAATTATCTGAGGTCAAATTCTCCTTTTGTATGAACTGAATTTACAGGGAATGAGAATTTAACCCGGCTTCCTACCTTCATTTGTAATGGTATGCTTTGTTACTCCATTATTTGATTTTTCTTGTAGGGAGCTAAATTTGATTAAATATTTCGTACCTTACATAACATTCGAGCATGTCCAGAGAAAGGCAATGAAGCTGGAGAACGGTCTAGAGCACGAGTCTGGTGAAGAGCAGCTGAGGGACCTGGGGTTGTTCAGCCTGGAGAAAAGGGGGCTCAGGGGAGATCTTTTCAGTCTTGACAACTCCCTGAAGAGATGTTGGAGCAAGGTGAGGGGTCGGTCTCTTCTCCTAAGGAACAAACAATCAGGCAAGAGGAAACAGCCTCAAATTTCACCAGGGAACATTTAGGCTGAACATTAGCAAAAATGTCTTCCCCAAAAGGGTTGTCAAGGCCTGGCCCGGGCTGCCCAGGGCAGTGGTGGAGTCCCCATCCTTGGAGAGATTTCAGAGCCATGGAGATGTGGTGCTGAGGGACATGGTTTAGTGGTGACCTGGCAGTGTTAACAGTTGGGCTTGATGATCTTAAAGGTCTTTTACAAACTAAATTATTCTATGACTGTATGAATTAGGCATGCATTTTAGAAGAAAATGTGCAGAACGTAAACAGCAGTAATGTGGTCAGGTTGATGGGCTGGTGATCTCCTGAGAAAGCTGTACTGAAAGAAAACCTTGTCTCATTTTTGATCCAACCTTAGAGACCCCAAGGGATTGTGGTTGAGGTGGGTCTTGGGCCAAAGCTGAGGAGCCATCGTGCTTCTGGTGAGTCATGCGGGAGCCAAATTTGCTGTTTGTCATGGGGATCAACTCCTAACCCCACCACGGCATGGCAGCGTGGAAGCAGGGCTCTTGGCAAAGCACAAGAAGGCAGTGGTTAGGAGTGTCAAAATTTGGGGATATTTTGGAGATATGGAGGGAGGTCAAAGTTATTGTTGGAGAAAACCATATGAAAAGTTCTGAAATTTCTGCAGCAATTAGTAGAAGCAAGTTTCCTGCTTAAGAATGAAACACAATGTAATAGATACATGTAGAAAAGTGTAGAAAGCAGCACTGATGCATTGATGCAATAAATGATGAATTCTCTGGAATAACCATAAATATGCCAGTGCTGCAGACTAATGTGTGGCATCCTAATACACTTTTCATTTTTAGGAGGGTTGCTGGTTACTGAGGTTATAGTGCAGAAAGTTTCGATGTGCGACATTCCTGTTTGTGCCTGTTCCGTGCACAGTGTATCTATATATAGTGCATAGAGGCAACACAAAGTGTAACCTACGGTATGTATGAGATGTTATTTGAACAACATGTCTGAGATGATGAAATTTCAGTCACAGCACTTATCAGTTAAAGAACTTCCTTTGAAGGAGAAAGGTGCAGCAGTAATTTCATTTTACTCGTTACTCTAAAAATATTCCGTAAGAAGCATTCTGTGTGATTTCAAAATTCCCCCTGAAGTATCATATTTTAAAAGTCTTTTACAAGATTTTAAAAAATCTTTTAAAGCATGTTTTCTCACTCCTCTCTCTGGCTGCAATTGTGCAAGGTCTTCCTCCTAACTATGTTATCACAGAGATGCTCCCACTGTTGCCGATGGGCTTGACCTTGGCCTAGTGCTGAGTCCATCTTGGAGCTGGCTGGCATTAGTTCTATTGGACGTAGGGGAAGCTTCTTGCAGAAGCCACCCCTGTAGCCCCCCACTACCAAAACCTTGCCATGTAAATCCGATACACCTGCCTAGTGATCAGATAGGAAAATGTCATCTGCTGCTTCTGGGGACCTTCCCCCAGGGATGGGGACTTGCTGCTTGGGTGACCCTGTCTCCCGGATAACGTTGTTGTACTGCATGGAGCTATGGTGGAGAGCACGAGGTGGAAAACAGGCTTATGGGATGTAGCAGGCAAATATATCTGTGCGGTGTTTGTAAGAAAATGCCAGTTTGGGCTGGTGTTGGAAGGTGTGCAAGTAAAGCACAACCAGGCCCAATACAAAGAAAAGTGAATTTTAGCTTGTAGATACTGTGGGACTCTACCAAGTAGGGGAGCCATAATGAAAAAAATAGTGAATATCCATCTGATTAGGACCTGAAAGATAAAAGTCACCAGGCTCTGTCCTCGATAAAGAAAGGTTATGCTTTAGTTAATTAACCAGAGTAACCGACGGATGATCCTTGGAGATACTGCTTTCCGAGTGCCAGTTCAAACCCATTTTTTCTTTTGAGAAAAGATGCAGCTTAAAGTAGGAGTAGATTCTGTGCACATACAAAATGGGGTGAAAGAGCACTATTAAATCTACCCAGGAACTCAGTGTAAAAATAAATAGAAAGAGATGTCTCTTCTCTGACAGAAAGTGGTTCTTATTACAGAAGATGCCATGGATCAGAAGGTAGCTGTTGCAGGGAGGGCAGATGAAGAAGATGCTGTACTGTTAGATGAGACCTTGTACTTTTAAGCTTCAGTTCTATTATTAATTACAACATCTCCCTAATAAATCAAGTATAGGATTGCACTTAGCTTTCAAAGGCTGCAAATTCTGTTTGTTCTACACCTTCTGAGTGACACAGATCTTTTAATGACTGTTAAAATGATAGTTTCTGAGATACTAACCAGTCATTCATAATTCTCCAAGGAATTCACTTGTATTTAGAACGCATCATGTGGTGGATGAATGCAAATTTGTCAGTTGTCAACATATTGTGATTTTTTTTTTCTGATGCCTTTTTGTATTTTCCTGGGATTAAAAAAAAAATCCAAAGTTTTAAGTACTTATTTGTCATGATGGATGCCTTATCCTAGTGTTGTTTTATAGACTGTAGTGATTTACAGAACAATCAACCTGGATTTCTGAACTGTCCATCTAGAAGACTTATTTAATCACGTCTGATAGAAGAAGAAAACATCTGATTTTATTCCTACCTCAGTGTGTATTTTGAATATTTATCTATGCATTTTGACTGATCCTATATTAGTAATGCTGAATTCATCCTTTCAGGTATCAAGTGATGAGAAGCAATGCTTTCCCCCTGTCCTTTCCCTTGCCCTCTCATAAAACTTGGAACGGGGCTAACAAACTTTATTCTGTAGCAAATTCTTCCAGAAAACACACATCCCACTGATCCTGTGTGATGAGTAGCCTGGTATTTTGATATAGCTGCAACATATAAAGGGACCAGAGACTGTTCCAGCAGTGGAGAACACTGTTCTAGTTGTGTAGGCTGTGAAGGGCTTCCCTGGGAGCTTCCAGCCACCCTTGCTGTTGCTGAGAGGTGTTGTATGTTTAAATGAGTATTTAAATTAGCTGGAGTGAAACATGCATAAACACCCCAAGGGATCTATAATTACTTTTCCAATTATTGCTTACCCTGAAAGTGACTTATTACCTTTTACAACTTCAAAAAAGTGTATTTTAATTCTTTCATTATTACTCTTCTTCATCAGGTTTCTACTCTTTGCTAGACCAATAGGTATCATGAGGGTCTTCAGAAATAGCCCATAATACATAAACGGTGGAGCTGGAGCATTCTATTCCTCTTTTTTGTACAGCTGTTTCACTCATGTGAAGCCAAATGTCCATCTTATTTAATTAAATGCCGTCTTTGCCCCTGTAGTGATTGCTTCAACTGGATGTTGTTTGTCACTAAAAAGTATCGTCAGACCTGGTAAGTGTCTGATTATGTGATAGCAGAGCCTTTTTAATGAATCCCACTTAACAGGGGGAATCAGTTTGGGCTAGGCATGATTAAGTTGGTGATCAAGAGCGTGACTAAGAATTTTATAGTTGATGTTGATTAAGAATATTGGATGATAATTAATGCATAACTCCTGTCTTTTACGTGTCTGGAGAGTCAAAATAACAGAGAGCAGTGCTAGAAAACAGTGGGATTGCCAGCTTTATTTGAAGCATTTAGCTGTAGCAGTCTTGTCCAATTCATAAATTGCTTGTGGACAGCAACAAGAAAGATGCCTTCCGTTCAGGTGCATCTCTTTGTTAATTATCCCAGGGACCAGAAATCCCATGAGGATGAAGAGGCTCGAACATCTCCAGAATTCCACTTATTTTCCTGAATAAATTTTATAATGTCACATTTCAGTGCCCTCCTCTCCTTAATTTGTAGGACTGTGAAGTTTGGGATTGCAATGTGTCTGTTATTTCCAGTTTATACTTGTGGACACATCTGCAATGTAATTAAACTTCATTTGTTTCACAGTCTTCATTTAATTTCAGAGAGGGCCTTGCTTGTTATCTATGAGTCTAGGTGAAAATAGCCCTTTGAGCTCAGAGGGTTTGGATAAGGCATCGTTTGGTTTTTATTCTTCTCTCGTCATTTCTAATAGAAACACATCTCACTGCTAATACTATAATGTAGTATTTCCACCTCAGCAGAAAGACAGTAACAGGATGAGACCTGCAGTAATACCAAACAGATAGACTTCAAGTGACTATTTGCCTAAAAGGGTACAGACTTAAAATAACATAAATGAGGAGATATCAAAAAAAAAAAAAAAAAAAAATCAGACCTCTATTGTAAGAGAAGCTCTGGAAGCCCAAATCTCGTCTTTCACGTAAATGAAACCAAACTTGAAATTACTCTTAAACACAAGTCTCCACACTCCTGGCAGAACCCTCATATTATTATTTATAAATTAAAACTACAAAGCTTCATGATGTGCTACACTACAGAGGAATGAAAACAATGTTTTATGCAAATGAAGTGTTGACATAATTGAAACAAAATAAGTACCGACATTAATTTTGCTCTGTTTTAATTTAATGGAAATCACATTTATCAAAAACTTGCATTTGGAAACACTGAACCTCTTCTATCAAATTAGAAATGAACAGCTTTTACATAGCACTAAGTGACATGATTTGGCTGCAACGTGAGAGTTGAGAGAAGAAAACATTTTTAAAATCGGAAGCTTGTAGAGCAGTTGGGCTTTTAAGGAGAGGGGAATTAATCTGCAGAGATCTTCTAAAGCACCTTATGAGCCTGCTTGAACCAGTACATGGTGGCTTAGTCCATGTCTGAATAACAAATCTGCAGTTGAGTCGAGTTTGGAGAAATAATCCCAAATCTCTTCTGAAGTAATACTGACCCTCCTGGGTCAGTACACACATAATGCAGTCTGTAAGTGAGAGCTCAAAAGTATTCTCACATGGGGTTGGATTTTTTTGTTTCTGGTCACAGAAATAGCTGCTTTCCTGGACTTCTCAGAGCATTTCCCTGCTGAGACACTCTCCAGGGACAGGTGTGAGGGAACCTCTCTTCGCTGTGCTACGCCAGCTCGCTTTTGAGCTGAACATCATGAGAACTTGGTAAGGAGAGCTTGCCCTCTTTCTGAGGAGTGTTATGAAGCTTGAGGAGCTCAACTCTGTCACCTTTGTATCTAGCAGGAAAATCATGGAAAGAAGAGAGGTTGGCAGTGAGAGGTGGAAATAAATCCATGTCCTTGCGGCTCCCTGTGGGGCAGCAGCATTGAGTTATTCCTGGTGCAGCACTTCAGAGGGATGTTCCTGCTCTTGCTTTGCACACAGCTTTCTTGGGGGTTCCACCACCCTGGGTTTATGGCGCTGCCTGCTGCTGCTGCTGCTTTGCTAGACGTCATGAGAGCTCGCAAATCGATGTGGTGTTTTGAGTATTTAAACAATTCTTGATGCAAATCCAAAGCTAGGTTTCCTGAGATGACTCCAGGTTTGACTTGGGCTTTTGGCAGCGTAGGAATCCTTAGCAAATGACTTGTGCTTTAGTCCGAGCCAAGGTAAAAATGAAAATGCCCCAGGTTCTCCACTGGTAAGATTATTAAATCCCTGTGGGACCTTTGATGTTGCAGATGGAATCTCTCTTTTATCTTACATCTTAATCTCAGATTTTGTGTGTGTTTGTTTTTTCTCTTGATGGTAGAGACTGTACAGCCACCATATAAAATGCATCATATATCCAAATAATTAATACATCACCAGGGCAGTGCTGGAGCTAATGTGACATAGGATCCTTGCCCTTATTTTGGTACATTGTGCATACGCAGTTTGCATATGAAACCTTTTAAAGAAGGTGAGGACTAATTTTAAAAATAGTGCAGTCTGAGTATAAGTTCAAATTTCTGAAAAGTTCAGTATATTCATGACTACTTGGAAACAGGAAGTGTTGGAAGTATAAGATTTGAGCTTTATGTAGCCTAATCAACAGATGTGTATTCCCCCTCCCCTTATTTTCCTAGCTCCCTTTAGACTTATGAATTAGTTTTCCCCTTCAGCAGATTGTTTTTTCTTTATTTCTCCTATGTAGATACTGTAAAAAGTAATTAAGATAATCTTATCAAAGGAACATGAAACAGAAATTTAACTGATTAAATTTCAGACCAATTAGTCATACAGAAGCCTTTGTGTAGACCTTCTGTGGATTCTGCAGCGCTTGTACTTTCCATTTCCTATTTTACAACGGCGTGAAGTTAGGAAATTGCATTCCATGGAGATGGTAATTAACTTTTGATAATTAAAATACCACCTTCGTAGCAGATAACCAGTCAGCTTCAGGTCAATGACATTTTTTTTGATGTGACACATTTAATCTTCCAGAAGATTGAAATGTAAGAAATTACAGGCATAATTTGGGGGGGAAGGTTGCTGTGCCTTGTCATGGTGAAGTATCATACAACTTCATTATGCTGGTGGAACAGGGGAAAGGGGCGTTTCAATTTCTGTCCAAGCCTTTCATATTAAATAGATATACAATATTGTATTTTAGTTAATCAAGTTGTCTAGCTCTGTATATGGATCAGATGGTTTTCTTACTGCTTTTAATGTTACTTCATACCTCTGCTTCTAAAGATTCACTTTTGGGACGAGAAATGGTCTTTAGGAAGCACACGGCGAGTGTCTGCCATGCATTGTAACGAAAAGCCCCTCTTGAATTCAATCCATTCCTTCAGCTGGAAGTATTAAATCATCTATGACCTACAAATATGTGATTTATAGGATGTCATTTATCTGCACATAGCCTACAGATTATTATTTGCTCTATATGAAAAAGAGAGCAAATGTGCTATATATGTTTCTTGCCAAGGTGGACATAGATAATATTGAGACCTTAAAGACAACATGAGGACAAAAAGCAGCTAGCAAATGTCAGCTCCGCTTCTAGAGGATTTAACCAGATGGAAAAGCAGGAAAAGCAAAGCTTTTCCGTTGTCAGAAGGGATGCCCTTTGGCCATAAACTGAGTTGACAATTTGCCTTGTGAAAGTAGAACTTTGTTTAAAAAGAGTGCAATCAAATGTGCAGAAATACATTTTCATACATCTCATTTAGACATGGACTTAAGGGATAGTATTTTATTAGGGGTTTTATTGCCAATAGAGAAGATTAATTGCTGCCTGATGCTGTCTGCTATGTGTAGATCAGTCCAAAGGCAGAACCAAAAAGTTCCTGTACCACAAATATTGCAGACTGAAAGAAGCAGTTGTCGTCAATCTGTAACAGTATATGGGAAAGGGTAGAAAAAAAAATCCAAGTGAAATAAAATGGCAAAAAGAGATGAAAAAGTCTTCTAAAATGAGGATAGAGAGGCTTTTTTTGCCAGCAAGCACAGAGAGATGGTGGGAGAGGAATTAACAGTTTGCCGAATGCAAATATCAAAATTAATCTGTAGTTACTTGGAAGTCAAAGGAAAACTTTTTGTATTAAAAAAATGCTATTAATATTTTGTATGTATGTAATTATTTTGTACAGATGTCATTGTTCCCTCTCTAACTTTAGAGTCTCCTTTGAAATAAAAGGAAGATTAGGAAGGAGATGAAAGTTGACTTTAACTGAAAAGAAATTAGACCTTAAAAGGAGATTGTTAATTACAGCTGTCTTCAAATAAGATGGAAACAAGCCTTGAGGAAGTAGAAGATTATCTGTGTTTGTAATAAGTGAGCCCAAGGTATGTGTACGATGTATTTAAAGCCCAGAAAGCCAAGGATCAGAAGAGCAGGTGGTAGGATGCCGTTAGCGAATAATCCTCTTAACCTGCTCAATACTCAACCAGGGTAAAAATGAGGCTGGGAGGGAAAAGCCCATATTGCTGATGGCGATGAAACAAAAAGGAGATCAAAGCCTGCAGAACAGCGCTGCTGAAAGTTAGCTGTGCCCAGTGCAAACAACTTTGTTAAAGAATTTTACTGTGTTATTCCCTGAAATCTCTGGATTGCTACAGGATAAGAAATGAGCGGATTATTAATTATTTTGAGGAAGAAAATACTTAGACTGTGGCTCAAAGCATTTTTATGAGTATGAGATCATCAGAGATATGACATTCAGAGTGTGGTGTCATCTAGAGAGCAGCTGAACTTCTATTGCTAATACATGTGATAGACACTCAGAAAACGCATGGCTTGGCAAGAAACTGGATTTAGTCTCTCATGAAGCATTATATCATCATCAGAATGGTGCATTGGGGAAGAGCAGCTGGATGATGCACAGCATCCCTGTGATCTGTGCTCTCATCCCGCTGCAGCTCGTGCTGCTTGTCCCTGCTGGATGCGCCACTGGCTTTCTCTGAAGGCAGGAGATCCTCATCCCAATTGTGTATCGTGCCCTGCAGGTTCAGGCCTGTCAGGTAACTACATATTTTGAAGCTAACTCTACTAAATATAGGATGGTACTAGTATGTGCCAGTTTCTTTCCTCCAAGCCCAAATTATTTTTTTCTAATCTTTACTAACAAAGTATTTCAGTTCAAACAAAAAAGATTCTTTTCCTGTCTTCACTGAAGGAGGCATCTCAATGATATGTGTCCATACCTGCTTTTTATCTCCCTTCAAAAGCTTATAACCTGCTTAAACGGGACATTTTTACTGATTTTTTTTTTTTTTTTTAAACCTTGGGTTCCTGCTGTGAGGAGCCCTCTCTGAAAGTGGGGTTATCTTGCCCCCAGGTTTCTGGGGAAAGAAGCTTCTGTTTGAAGCACCTGTCTGGTCTAGCAAAAGGAGCCATACTTCAAAGGCGTCTACTTGATTTACATTCAGAGCTGAGATTTTCTTCACCCTTGCTGATGCCCCATAGGACTACGTAGCCATCTTGGGAGTGGGTGTAATCCCAAGCTGGGAAAAGCATGGAATGATGGGCTTCTAATTCACCTTCTCTACTTTTAAAGTTCTTTTTTTTTTTTTTTTTTTGGATGAAAGACATCGGATTGCCTTCAGACAGTGTCTGAAGAGAAGAGGAAAGTACTTTCATACCAGTTCTCTCACAAGTTTCTGCTCTGTATTGAACTTGTCTGGTATAAATAATAGGAAAAGAAATTGCAATTAGTAACATAATGAATAAAGGACTTGACTAGTGCTTATTACCCAGACAAGACTCAAGGTAAATGATATAGCCCAAGACAAGTAGAAAAGTTAGCCGGAATACAAGTCATTGTGACAAAATCAAGAGGTTTCAGAAAATTATTAAACCTTTCTGAAAGTAGAAGTTCAGGGCTGTCGCTGTGAATATTAATGTCTGCCATAAAAGAGGGTTTTGTTCATGAAGTCCAAGATCATACAATCAGCAGAAAGAGATAAAAGAAAAGATCTATCTGAAGGGAAAAGTCAATCAGGGAAATAATGATATCATATAAAAGTATTGGAACATCTATGATCCCTTCTGAAATCTGCTGTGTGCGAAAAGAAGGTTTTACTTACTGGGACTGTGGGATTTTTTTATTTGATGAATGGGAAATCCAGGGAATCCTTAACAAGATGAGATATTTTTCCCCTTTGTCCTTGTAGGTGGCCATGACCTACGTGTAGAGTTAATGAACTTGAAAAGCCATGCAGTATCATTTGGGAGCATCATGTAGGCAAATTGTGTTAAGTAATGAAGGTATTCTGGGGTGATTTCCATAAGTGAAACTGGGAGGTCCAGAGCTCAAATAAAGCTTTGACTTAGATAAGAAACCGAACAACGTTGTTCCCCTGGCTTGGTCCTCTTACAGTTCTCAATTTTCACCAAACGACCCTGGCAGTTTGTCGGTTGCTTTTGCAATCCGTGGTGAGGTCTGTCTTCCTTCCTTTCTAGGTCCAAAGAAGGGCTTGCTTCTCATTTTCTGGCTTTGTGACTAGGGCTTATCACAGCTTCCTCATCTGCCGATCCCTCTTCTGATTTTGTCCTAGATGAGTTAGAGGACCCTGAGCCATACGCAGCAATGCCCCTGACCTCACAGCTTTGTCCCTCCACAGCAGATCAAGCTTTTCTGATAGGAAGGTGACTAGAACAATTAGCAATGGTAAATGACAGGTTAAAGTAGCACCAGATGATGGTGAGAAGATCCTGATGATCATCTTCTGGAGGCAGCAAACATACTTGCCCTTACTTCTGTGTGTGAGATTTCAAGTGGGGTAACACCACAGCATATTAATTATTTCCAGCACTACATGATCAATCGGTTGCAGCCTGTCCTGACAAGTAGGAGAGTGAGGTTGGGCGGCAGCTCAG
The DNA here is from genome assembly GCA_033124195.1 of Coracias cyanogaster. Lineage (NCBI taxonomy): Eukaryota > Metazoa > Chordata > Aves > Coraciiformes > Coraciidae > Coracias > Coracias cyanogaster. Next base: position 62,579 of record JAVSBS010017751.1, read on the forward strand.
AGTCTGATGTTGCACACAGAAGCAATCTGTTCTGTACCATTTAGTTTGGTAATAACCAGTAATTTACAGTGAGGCTCTATTGTCTTAATAGGAATACTAATGAAATCTGGTCTCCTGTCTGAGTTTAGGAAGGTCACTGGTGGTAGTTCTACTGTTTCTACTGTGGAGGCAAGCTTCCTACTACGTTGGTGAGGATTAGAGGATGCTAATAAACATAGTGTGGACTTATTAGTCTAGTCTGAAGTTAAAATTAATGCAGGTTTCATATTTTATATATTGCTTGCAGAGCTGTCTAAGAAGCTTACAGACAAAAAGACTACAGAGATGTGAGGTGTTTTGAATAATCTTGTTGCACAATTAGCTTGTATGAATCTTAGCTGTGGACTTCATGGTAATGAAGAAGTGGATCTTGCCTTGTTTGTGGTTGGTTTGCTTGGGTTTTTTCCTCTACTTGTCTGCACTGGCTGAAAATCCAGCCTGAATTAATATTTTGGTGCACCTGAAGCAGAACTTGGTAATAAGAAATCTCCTTTCAGACCGTAATGTTTTTTATTTCTTAGAATCATGGAATGGTTTGGGTTGGAAGGGACCTTAAAGATCATCCAGTTCCAACCCCCCTGCCATGGCAGTGACACCTCCCACTAGACCAGGTTGCTCAAGTCCCCAACTACAGCAATGTTTTTAAATAATTTTAAAATTTTTTTTTTTATCCTTGGCGACCTGACTTTTTAAAATTTAAACACTGTTTTACTTCCTTAGCCGTTTGAGCTTAGGGCTCTTCCAAAAAGCGATAGGGCATTTTCTGGTTTTCAGGAACAAATGGAGAAGCCATAGAAATACCTACTTAACTCATCACCTGTAGAGATGAAAACATTTCCCAGAACACTAAAAGCGAGGTATTTTTCTTGTATTCATGGCTTGTAGAAAATGTTCTAATGGTTATGGTACAGAAAATAAGAACCAGCTACAATTCCATGTTGTTGTAGTCGTGTTCCTCAACTGAAAGCAACTGCCATGTTGTGAATAAGTCAGAATAAAATAACTTTGCCCTTCTGCATCTTACTGTAAAACACAAGTAAGTATGTGAGTAATCCCAAGTGACTCGAGAAGTACTCTCTGCCTGCTTTAAGAAATCACATGTGTAAGTGCTTGTTGGACTGGGGATGTGGAGGCTCCGGGAGAAGGATGTGCATGCTGTAGCTGGATTGTTTCCAGCTGGATTAGTTCAGCAGCAGGTCCGTGTGGTTGGGCTGATAGAAACCTTGGGGAGAGCCAAGGTTTGAGGAAAGAGAACAGTTTAATTATTTCTGACAGAGGGAGGGTGGAAGAGCGAAGAGTTAAAGAGCTGGAGTACGAGCGGCTGATCACTGGAGTGTCCTCAGGGCCAACGATGTGCCGTGCTGCAGAGAACAAAGGTCGCTCTTTATTCTCCTTGGACAATTCTCTGTATCTGGGATTTTTAAAGTGAGTAATAGGTGTGGGAATTATTATTTATTGGAGCAGTAATAATCTAGCAGGATATGTGGTTAATGAAGTACATCATCACTCCATGCTTCTTGCGTAGCTGATGGCTTGTGGATTCATCTTTTGTTGCAAAGCCCATATGTGTTATTTGGGCAAGGTACTCAGCCCTTAGAGATGTAATGTTCAGCCAGCCTTTACTCTGTTTGGAAAAGCCTCTTGAGCAAACAAATAATTGAGATGTACACAACTCTAATGTATAGGACAAAGCCAAGGCACAGCATCCTGTTGTGTAGGTTGCAAGAAAGGCTTTTAGAGCAACTCTGTTCTGTAGATTAAAATCCCAGCTCCTCTAGCCAAATTTCCATGGGTTAGATGAGAACCAAGCCTGCTGAGGACTGAGGACGTGTGACATACTTGCTTTGTTCGTATCTCTTACAGAATTAATACTTTTTTGTTAAAGAAGGATTTAAGGAGTAATGTGTAACAAGTGGCACAACAATTAATTTTTCTTCTAGTACTTGAGAATTAGTGAACTTCGTGCTTTGCGGTAGGTCTGCGGAAGTACACGTAGACCGATGTTAAATTAGGCTACATAAACTTGGGCATAGGAGCGATGTTTTTTTTATGCCATGTTAACCCAAGGAGATTTTTTCAGCAGTGGGACTCTTGCATGTTACTAAACTGATGTCAAGTCTCATAATTTGGTCCAAGCATATCCAATAGTCTATAGCATAATGAAAACCCAGTCTTTGGTTAGAGATGGCAGGTGCAAAAACGCTTTATAAAGTATTAAATTCATGTTGATAATAGGTGAACTGAAGCCATAGCCACTTTAGAGAACTAGACCCAAATTCTGCACCTGGGCTGCTTTTTGTAGTTTACAGGGAACAATCCTTGGATAGTCTTGCAGCTATTTCCAATATTGTGCTGGATTTTGAATGGATTCATTTCATCTCAATTCCACTGCAAATGGCCAGATCGCCTGGGAATTTAACTCTCCCTCTTGTTGCTTATTTTGTTAGCCACTCACTTCCTAAATCTGTTGGTATGACACCGAGACAGCAGCTATCGGGGCATACGGATGGATTGCAGCGAGGGAGAGCAGTAGCCAAAGGAGATGGGCTCCAGCTTGTGCCATGCAACTGAGCCTGTGGGTATCCCTGGAAGTCCTGAGAACAAATCTCTGCCATAAACATAACATCTGCATCTTGCTCGGAACAGTTTTTCTTCTACCGGAGGCATTGTTGAAAATGTGGAGGTGGGAGGTGGCATGCTTAAAATGAACTATAAGCTTTCCCACATCTCTTGCTTTTCATTTTTCTATTGCTGGCAGGTTTTGTGCCAGTGTTCAGTGTTTTCATTAGCTGCCTGAGCTGAATGTAGGTCTTAATTGTAAACTCTGCTCTTAGAGCAACATGAAGATGCGGGATGAGTAATTTGCAGCAGCCTAATGCAGTCAAGTTGGTGGCCTCTCCTTCGGCATTGTGCATATGTTAATAGGAGTTGACAGTATTTCAGATGAATTAAGCACATAAAATACATAGTGATTCTTTCACCAAAACCAGCGTTTCTTGATATTTATTGGTTTCCATTTGCAAAATAAGACTTGTTGAAAACTTGAGGTGCCACTGTGTATTTCTGAAGTGCCAGAGCTGATCTGTTTTAGCCCTTCCTGAAACAATGCCTACATTGAAATGAGCACCAAAGTGTCAACAGATCGATACATGAATGATTACATGGATTTCCTCACATTTTTCTAAAACCTCTGAAATCTTGTTCCTCTTAAATCTCAGCCAAATTTCCAGAAAACCTGTGTGCTGTGTGGGCGGAAGGGGAAAAGAAGTCAGAATGAGGTTTGGTGACCTTGCAGTGAAAATCCTGGGCTCCTGGCCTGGAAAGTATGGGACCTGTATGCTGATGGTGCCTATCATGGCAGATACGTCTCATCTGACCAGGGATAGGTGAACTCCAGATGATTTGGGACACGGCAAGTCCAGCATGAATTTGATGCAACTTTCCACGTGCTGTTTTTCTTTAGATACTGCACAGGTTTCAGCCTGTAGACTTATAAAAGCCTTATAAAAAAAATAAATGCAGTAACAGGGAGTGTGCTGTGTGCAAATGGTTCACTTAATTGCTGTTTATTAATATGAAATATTAATAAGTGGTAATATTAACAAGTAAGTACAGTGGTTAGCAACCTACGTCTTACATTTCTGTCAGCTGCACGGAGAAGGTGGATAAGTTGTGTGGGAGAAACTCGCGCAGCGTCTGAAGCTAAACATGTAACTTTAATGCAGAGCAGATCTTAGGAGCTGCTGAGTATCTTCATCACTTCAAGGCTGATGAGAGCTGAGGGCTGTCATCACCTCGCAGGACCAAGTCTTGCTTATCTACGAATGGAGCATGTGCCTGTTCTTTCATACCATATCGGTGAAAATCTTGTATAGACCTAGATATCATGGGTCAGGAGCTCCACAGATGCTGTGATCTGAAAGTATTTTTCAATATAGTCAGTTTTAATGACATTTGAAAGAGCTAACTGGTCTGAGGATAAGTATGATAGGGTAACATATGGCAAAGCAGATACAGATTTACCTCCTGCAGCTTGTCTTCATGTTTCACCTGAGCACAGTAGAAGGGAACCTGCCTGGTGAGAATAATTGATTCTGGCTTTTTGCATATTTATTTCACCTGGGGATGGCGTTTTCTTAAGAGTGCTTATCCCTGATGAAAATAAGTAATTTCTTTTTTTAATGTTATTGAAGCAGCAGTGTGGGGAATAAACCTCAATGTATGAACAACTCTGTGCCAGGGCTCTGCACCATTCTTTATCTGAAGGTTTGAATCAGAACTTGTGCCAGAGCCTGAAAAAGTGAAATGTGTTTGAAGGCAAGCTATTCCATTGCGATTCACCCCTTGTACAACAAGAGATCGAAGTTAGGAGGAAGTTATCATCTTGTATCTTTAGTTATTATAATTGTCTAATTATGAACTCATGGTAATGAAATAATGGAAATTAGAAACAATCTGTGGCTGGTGGGCAGATGCTGCCTTAGAAGGTGTAATTACACCTGAGTCTCTGGTGGGTAACGTGCTGTTGTGTACGTGGAACGAGGATCACAAGGACTTCGGCTCACGGCCAAAAAGCTGCTCCTCTGTAGTCCACAAATGCAGAGCATCCTCCCTCCCCGTCTGCAGGAACTGCTAGTTGAGTGGGATTTTCTTGTTTGGTTAAACCTACAATTTATTGTCTCTTCTGTTGGAAAAGCTTAGAAGTAAAATTTATAAAGATTGCTTTTTGCTGCGAAGATTCAGGCAAAAAGTACCATGGTTAAAAAATGGAATCCTGAAGAAAGCATAACAAACAATCTGGAGGTTTTCAGTTTCTCGCTAATAACCTGTAAACACGTATGGAAGTTGTGCATATGTATGCACTTACAAAAATGTCCTTTTTCCGCTCCAAAAATCTTTTTTTCATTATAAAAAGCTGTAAAAAACTGATGGAAAAGCTAGAGGACAGAAAATAACCAATTCTTAATATCACTTTATGTTGCCATAACCCCCAGATGCCAAAGGAGCTATATAAACACCTAAGAAACCACAATCTGTCTTGAAAAGCTTACAAGTGAAAGGAGATTTTCAAAGACATAAAAGGTAGATTGGTGCCTGGCTCTTGCTGAAAATCACTGAGCACCTCAATCTGCTGAGCATTGTTGAAAATCCCACCCAAAGCCCCTCTCAGTTCCTATGAAACAATAGGAATACGTGGTAAAAGATTCTACAGCACTTTTCTACCAACTGTTTTAAGTCACTAATCTTTCTTCTTAAAGATTATATGTGATACTAAAAATGTATTAGTGGGTGAGTTGGAGACCAGAGGACTCATTTAAAAAAAAAAAAAAAAGGCCGCAGACGGCTGGTTTCCATCTCCTCCCTGGCTGAATTAAGAAAGATGTTTTTCTCCCCACGGCTCTTCTATCTCCCTCCTTTCCATTTTCTGCATTATGTTTGCTCCTCCAGACTGTGGCGGTGGAGCTGAATGCTGATGAGACCATCGGCAGTATGTCCACAGACAGAACTTTTTAAGGTCATTTCTCCTGGTTCTTGATTGCTTGACCCACTCGTTTCTCTTCACCACTGATGGTAGGCTACCCAATTATACGCTGTTATTTTTATGATACTTGCTTGTCCTTCCCAGCCTTAATCTTCCTTCATTGCTAGGAACACTCGCAGTCTCTGTAGTCTAGTTAGAGCTAAAGTTCATAAGAGAAACGTTTCAAATTGACAGTTTCAAACGAACCATCAGGAGCACACGCTGTGACGAGGTGGAATGGGCTTTCCGTGGGCATGGGTAAAAGCGAGTTGTAACGGCTGGCGCAGCCATGGTCTCTCTGCTGGTGAGATCTGCTGGCCTGGATCGATCCTGAGGGTGCAAACTACCTTCTAAAGGAAGGTTGCACACACCTACCTGTAGCAGGCAGCCTGGGCAGGGTTGCAGTTGTTTTATCATGGTGTGTCTGTGCATACAAGTAATAGTTTTAAGGATCTGACTCTAGTTTTCATAGACCTTAGTGGAATATACATCCATCTCTGATGTTGTTCTTAGTTTCAGGCAAAGTTGGTTGTTGTTACTACGTTCTGTACACAGTCGCTTGCTGAGTAAGATCATTTATTATTTATTATCATGCTGGTTGCCAGGTTTGCACAGTGGTCACTTGGAAGAAGAGGTGGGGAGAGAGAGATGACAAGTCTCAGCATTGAAACATGGGCTCTGTTATCCTCTGATGTGTGAGGTCCGCATACTGTGAATCAGCAGCATAAACCAGCAAAACAAATTCCCTTATATCAAATTCACTTCTTTATTCTAGCAAGGGTAAGCTCAGCATCAATAAAAGAAAATTGCTCTGAGAGAGAATCGGGAAGTTACCATGTGGGCGTGCGAGTCTCCCATATAGGACCTTTCACAAGTTGACACACACAAACTATGAGGAATAATCTGTATGGACTATCTGCATGGGAAGAAACATGGTGTAGTCTGTGTGCTCATACTAAAAAGTAGGAAAATCTTTGCTATGAGGGTGTCCGAGCCTGGCCCAGGCTGCCCAGGGAGGTTGTGGAGTCTCCTTCTCTGGAGAGATTCCAAAGGTGCCTGGACAAGATCCTGGGCACCTGCTCCAGGTGACCTGCTGGAGCACGGGGGTTGGACAAGATGATCTCCAGAGGTTCCTACCATTCTTAAGAATGTCTTAAACTTGTCTTCTTAAGACAGTCCATGATCTGTGGGCAAATAACGTGAACTGTACCTTGTCTGGTACAGTGATACCACTTCATTTTCAGCCTCATCAACCATTTGCTAATCTCACAAGTAACTACTTGTTGTAGCTCCTACTGTATTTCACAGCGATGCTGATGTATACAAGGTCCCAATCGCCCCCAGGCCACCATGCAGTCAGGAGGGGCCAAACTCATCCCAGGCCTGGCTGGACTGACCCCAGCAGAGTTGTAGGATGGATGAAATTGGCCGCAGTTCTGTGTTTCAAAGCTTTCAGAGTTGTCTGAGCAAACAGGAATGTGAATGAATCATACTTTAAGTATTTACATTTCTCAAATGCCTGAGAAGCTTTTTAAAGGTCAATCTAATTAAGACAAAGTTTGTTTGTACCAATATAAAGTAGTTACTATTATTGGAAGTTCATTCCAATGCAATATATGGCATTTTACTTACATTTAAGGTTTAGTTTTCTGTGCTTAATTTGGAGCGAGTAGAAATGATCTTTTGGTTCCATAATGTCTTACTTAAAATGACATTTGAATCAATAATGAATTTTTTTTGCTACAATTAAAAAAAGATTCATTCTTCCTGATGCAAAATAATCAATCAAAGTTTTTGCATAAGAAGGATTCTTTTGTATTGGAAATAAGATTGCCTAGACTCATAACAGGCACATTATTTAGTGTGTCTGTTTTTGATTGCCAATTTATGGGAACAAAAGCCTTTTTTTTCTATAATTTAAAGGTGCATTTAAATTCAGTTTGAGAGACTAAATTTCATGTGTTGCCCTTAAAGGCTATAAAAATTGAGATATCTTTGAGCGTCTCCAAGAGAATATCAAAGTGAAAAGTAAATCAGTTTTTCTTCTAGTTTTTTTTTCATATTTGAATACTTCTGCCTGCTGCCTTTGTCTCCTTCAGACGAGCCTGCTGCCCCAGATTTTGTCCAGCTGAGGGGAGTTTAGATCTTACAGCCCTTAATGTCCTAAACTTCATCACCTTTAAAAGATATTACATTGAGGGGAGAGGACAGGGAGGCCATAATTATCATAGAACCATTGAATAGTTTGGGTTGGAAGGGTCCTTAAAAATCATCAAGTTCCAACCCCCTGCCGTGGCAGGGACACATCCCACTAGACCAGGTTGCTCAAGGCCCCATCTGACCTGGCCTTGAACACCTCCAGGGATGGAGCATCCACAACCCACCTGGGCAACCTGTGCCAGTGTCTCAGTTAGCATTGTTCCACCAACTGCTTCGTTTTTAATGGCTCCTCTGTTATCTGAAAGCTTCGAGACAAGTCCAGACTACTCCTGTGGAGTGAACTAGAAGCCCAAGGAAGAGTGTCTGGCCCTTACAAGCAGAGAGACTTCTCTTTGAATCAAAGCTTACGCTGCTGGCAGCAGGGTTTTCTCTTAACTTGATTTTTCTGTCTAGTAGTCTTTAACACTGTTTTTCTAATGTGAAACTGTAGAGATTTTATGTCATAATCTGAATACTGTAATATCATAAAATGAGATGATATGTAAAACAGAAGAAAAACCACATTTGAGTAACGGGAGTTTCTTGGAAATACTAAATACTTTGGGTTTGCTCCAGATGTTCATCTAGCTTGTAGTTCCATCTTGTAGTTGAACATCAGTTACAGAGCTGTTCATCCTATCCAGCCAAAAGTTTCCTCTTGCAGTACATTGCCAATCTTCTCTGATAGTCTGTTTGGTCATATATCATTGATCCCAAAACATCTGAGTAACTGTATGGCAATAAGCTCCCATTCAGTATCTTTTAGACAACATCTCTAAATGGAATGAGAATTATGACCTACAAAAAGCAAGATACTAAAGAAACATCCACATATCAGTAGCAGAGATGAAAAATAATGAACATAAAGAAAAAGGTAGTCTTTAAGTTTGGAATAAAACAGAAACTACGGGTTGTATCCTTTCCTCTGTTCCTTACTGGCATCTGACTCCAGAAGATTTGAAGAACTCACAGGACTGGTTTGGAATTTGGTCAAACCAGAGCAGTATAGAGAGAAGGGGTTATTTTTCCTAGGGGAGCGTTTTTTTGTCAATCATCAGAAAAGAAGTGAAGATGTTCTTAAATGCGTACAGTAAAATCTAATGTTTTAGCAGCAGCATCATAAAAAATAATTACAATATCAAAGTCGGGCATAATTATCACAGGTGTGAATGGAAACTCAACATCACGTTGTCTCAGATGTAAGGATTTACAATCACAAACCCCGAGCCTCTCCTCGTTGCTGTGTACAGGGCGGCTGCCGGGACTGCTGCTTTTCCCGGCTTGCTGTTTTCAGCGTGGTGAAATGTCTCACTCTGCTGTTGTCCTACATAGCTGCTGCCTTCTGCTGCCTGCCTTCTGCGTTTCATCCGTGTGAGATGCAGATAGAGGGATGATACATCGCTGAAGGAACTGAAATGGCAAAAGTACCGGCGTAGCGCTTGAATTCCCGATGCGCTCTATCCGATGACATTACACGAAGCACATCAAGATTTCCCCTGATAGCCCTGCTATCTGATAGGCACCAAATGGATTGGGTACCTCTCTATCTAAGCATCAGGGACATGAATACTAGGCTGTGCCGTAGTGCAGAGGACATTAACAGGATGCTAAGCGGTGCCTGCTCATCTCAGCTGTGCTCTGTCGCCATTTCATTGTCTTGTGCATTGCAGTGGCCTTCTCCATGTGGTTGTCCTCCTGGGGTTGGTGGTGTGAGTCTGGGAAAGGGCAGGCTGATGTCCTTGCTGCCCATGCTGAAAAAAGAAAGCAGGTTTAGGTTTGCATTAGTTTAGTGTGCGTGTGAATTGCATCGAATAAAAACAGCTTTTCCTGGGGAAAAGTAGATTTTGGGGTAGTTTTTGGAGGTTAAAACTTGTAGTACATCAATAGCAATTAACAAGACCGTCTCTTCTTACGTACAGCCCACATCTTGCAGGGAACTCTGTCACAGCTGGACACTTTTCTCATTTCTCTTCATTTCTGTCCTAAGCTCTTGGTCAAGGACTGTCTGCTGTGGGTCATGCAGTGATGTGGACTGGCGGTGGCTGGTCTTGGATGCGGCTTGTCAGTCCTACCAACAACAAGTCAAAATTCAACTCCAGAAGCCAGCCAGCATCATGTGCAGCTCAGAGATGAGAGCTGACACCACATCTCTTTGCTGAATGAGCGTGCAATGGAAGAGGCTTGACTCAAACCTGGCGACTGTGAACGGCATGTAGTCAGATCCGTAAAATAAGGCATAAAGAATCATCACAAAACCTCAGCACGTATTTTCTTTGTTAGTTTCTGTAGCTTCTGAAAGAAAATAAGTGCTGTGTAGGTTACAGGACAAGAGTAAAATAGCCAGTGAAAGGTGCTTTGTAGTTGCTGACTCGTTTGTTGTTAATTTACCTCTGTTCTGTACAGCCAGGCGTGATGGTGTGCGCAAAGAAACCTAATTTCTAGGTGTCTGCTGTCCTAGAGGGTTGTTAGCAAAGTATGTGAGTGGGAATAGTTGTAAACTTGTATTTGCATCCCAAACAGCAATTTTTTTTTTCCTCCCACCTGCTGCTATAAAGCTTTATCCCAATTCATAGTGACTCTTGCCATGCCATATAACATGAAACCTGTGTTCCTGACTCTCCAGCCCACATATGAAGAAATAACAAAAGATGATATTAATTACCCCAACAAATTTCACAAGAAGATGTGCTGAAGACCCCTACTCCTGGAAATAAGCATTAGAGGAGATATAATGATTTTTATGAGTATTCTGGTTTTCTAATCCAAAGATGCACAAAAAGGAAAGGATTGCTTTCATGTAGCAGAGGCCCTGGTTTCCAAAACTCCACAGCCGAGGAGATGACAGGAAATGCTTTTGATTTGTTCTGGTAATAATGACTATAGATTGAATTATGATAAGGTCAATCTCGTAAACATTTCACTTAAAAAAAAAATCCACTTTTCTATTTGAACATGTGTTTTAGCTCTGTGGCGTGGCATTTATGTGAAAATGATACAAGGTAGGACGTGGAGTGCTGTTTAGAGGAAACATTGTAGATTATAAATAGATTAAAGATTCATCTGACAGAGGAAATTTTCGGTACATGGTTCAAACTGGATGTGGCTTTTTGCCAGTCTGCCTAATGCTCTCTGAGCAATATTGGGGTCAGCTGACAGACAGCTCTACCTCCGAGTTAATACTGGAGATGTTACTGTAGGCTACTTCTTAGACTTGTATTAAAGGAAAAAAAAAAAAAAAGGAAGTTAGCAGCAATTTCAAACAATTGTTAGCTGGGAGTTTAGGAAGAAAAGATAAACCAGTGCAGCTGTACGCCTGACCTACCCTATAGCTTTAGCAGATGTGCCCCTTGTACATCCTTAGTCTAAAATAGGTGCATCTTATTTGAGCTTGAGATTTTCTTCATTTATTCTTGCTTTCAGATTTAACTTGTACATCAGTGGGAAGTTATGAACACTTAATCTCTAAGCATCCTTTGGCGTTTCCAACACAGTGAATGCGTTAGACTAATTTAAAGTATTTAATTAGAAGATGGCACACTTGATTTCCATCACCCCTGTGTCCACTCGCCTGGTCCTATATAGACTCAGTCCATATTTCACCTTTCTGGTTGAAAATGATTTTCCCAGTGTTACAAGTACATGTGTGTAAAAAAGACACCAGAGGCAGTGGTAATTTTTTCCTGTTGTGCACTTTGTATAAACTTGGTGTGCATAGAGGTTAATAGGCGGTATGGGTTTCCTTCTGTCTTCTCCCAGTGTTTTCTGCACGATGATGGTTTTATAGTTAGAAAGTTATGGCAACGGTTCAAAAGGGAGGAAAAAACCAAAACCTGTGTTTAATTGGTTTTCGGAATGCTAGCTGTGCTTTGGAGTAAGTCCGTGACTATTTTCTGTGTTCTCTATTTTGACTTTGCCTTCACCTTCTAACTGAAAATAAATATTATTGCCCTTGTTTATTGTGCTGATTTAGCTAATACAAAAGACAATTCTATTGTTAGTGTAGGAGTTCCAATAATGTAGGGAAACTTAATCGTTTTTACTAAAATAATCAGAAATTTGTCATAACCCTTCCAGAAACAACAAAGCTCTATTTCCAAAATTTTCTAGTAGCATTTTAAACTGCAGTTGTAATGGTGGCATAATTGATGGCAATACCTTTAAGCTAGTTAACTTATTTTTGGTGACTAAAAATACATATGTATGTGTATACTCAGGATGTACTTTTTCATGCTGAAACCCTGATTCATTTCTACTGCCGGCTTTTAGGGTGTGGGGGTTAACATCAATATATAGATAGATAACAGCAGAGATATTCAGAGGTGCTTCAGCGTGGCATAGGGCACTGCCAGTGATTGCTGGGCTGCTCAAGTGGTACTTGGACGCTCGCTGGGTTCCTAAAAGCCTTTGGAAAATGTGGTCTTAAGCTATTGAAATGTTTATGGTATACACCCAGTTCTTCTCTCTGGCCTAGAAATCCTGGCTTTCAAGTCTAAATGCTGGAGTGTGTGCTTTTACGTGAATAGTGGGTAAAGAAATGTTGTACAGTGCAAGTTTGCAGGGTATTTGTACAGGCTGATCAAATTGAATGCTTATCAGAGGCTCTTAAAACAGACATCTGCATCTTTCATCACAGTAAGTGGAGACAAGTACAGTTGGAAAGCTTCTAATTACTGGTACGTGTGAACTGAGAAGCGAGGCTGCCCTCTGCACATGCTAGATACAGCCTACAATGAGGAGCGGATGTTATTAAATCCGCTGAAAAAATAAAACAAGGCATAAACAAAGTTGTTAGTGAAAAGAAATAGTCTTTGATAGAATTCTGCATCTAAATTCGCTTTGAATTAGATTCTTTGAGGGTAAGGCCACTAGTTCTCATAAGAGGTTTTTCAGTGATGTTTGTGCTTTACAGAATGATGTAATACCCCTCTGAGGTGTCTCCTGCCATTTTTCTCTATTAGCTGTGATGGCTCTCCAATTCTATTGCGCTTTAAGCCTTTCCTGGAGACAGAAGCAAGGTTTCAGATTCCTCAGGAATTAACATAAACCGAACTGATTTTGAAACTGAATTGTGGTAAATTAACACGAACCCACCACCTCTCTGTAGCCACTCTCCAGCATCATCGGATCAGTCACTTATTGGCCAAATACGATGTCAGGATTTAGTTTAAAAGCTTGGTTCAAGTTCAGGAGCATGCCCTAGGGCACTGAGTATTTCCATGCGTTGGCCATCGTTACTTCTGTTAGCGGAAACAAACAATTTTTATTTCAAATACGTCTTTTGGTCTTGTTAAGAAATCAAATCCTTTTATAAAATATAATAGATGTAACGATGGAAGTTCTGTGAATGAACTGCTTGCAATATGTCTCGATGTTTTAAGAGTTTCTTTTTCAGTACAGAAGTGTGCCCGTGTACACCTGCTTTTTCTTCTGCTCATTCCCAGTTCCAGCCAGCCCTTGACACTCAGGGAGTTTTTATGTCTATTTTGCTGTTAAAGTCATAGAATAATGTGGATTAGAGGGAATCTAGAGGTCATCTACTCCTTCCTCCTGCCTCAGGCAGGTCTGGTTATGTCAGATTGCTCGGGGACTTTTCCATTTGAGTGTTGAGCATCTCCAAGGATTTCGCACTCTCTATGGACAACCCATTGCAGTATTTCTCTATCTGCTGTAGAAAAAGAAAGTATTGTCCAGGACAAATGTAAAAATATTAATCAGTCTAGCAGCAGTAATTAGCCAACCTTGGAAAGGATGCACAGACACAATAAGCATGTTGTGGATGTAAATACTTCTGTGCAACACGGCCAGCTCCAAAATCCTGTATTCTCTGCTTAAATAACTTAAGTAATAACTGAAACATATTTAACTTAAGTAAGATATAAATAGTGGTAATGTAAAACTGCTAGATGATCTTGTATGATATGGAATTAACAATTTTCAAGTAACTTAGGCTCTTAGGAACCTAAACCTCAATTTAAGACCCAATTATTTCAACAGTTATGAAAATTTTGCCCTTACACATTTTCCCAAAAACCAAAGCAAGACGTTTCTTTCTTCTTGGCACCAATTTTTTTTTTAATATTTTCTTCTGAAAAAGATTAAACAGTGTAGCTGCATTAATTAGGTTTTCTGAGATTTTTATTTGCGATATGCAAGCTGAAGGCTGAGCGAACAGCCAGGAATTCAGCAGCCCGCGTTGAACGCAAACAACAAGATGTCTTTTAGAAGTTCGAAGCTTTCTCAGTGTGCTGCCAAGCATTGGACTTCAATTGAATCCCTTGCACAAGGGGACTTCCAAGAAATGTTGTTTCCATTGAAGATGTAGGATTGTTCAAGAAGATTTCACAGCTCTAAACCATGTGCTAATCAGAAATTGTGAGGGCTGTTATCTGGCCTTAAACTCTTTATTAAAAGCAGGTGCTTCTTGCAGGCTTTCAGCAGCTTGGCCATAATGAAGGCAGCTTTAGCTTTTAAAGAGTTTTAATGTTTAGAACGAGCATTAAAGTGCCAGAGCAGTGGTTTTGTTGTGTGTCTGTGTCTGAGATAAACCAGCAAATAACCAGAGGCCAAGTGTGCTGGGGAGGATCAAACAGTGAAGCAGAGAGCAGAAGAGGGTACACCGACCTTTAGGACCAGCTTTTTAACCGAGTTGTGTCTAGAGTCAGTAGTAGTTTCTCAAACTGTTAAATGACAGTAATTAGTCTTTTAATTCACGATAATAATACAAGCTTTAAAAAGCTTCAAAATGTCCTGTTTTGCAATGCTGATTTGCTCAAGATCAGCAGAGCGATTCTGAGCAGATGCTGCATTTAGGTGCTTTCAACGTGAGCCTGGTACATCTGCTGAAAAAGGTCTCCTTGCTCTCCCAAGGTCCAGGGCAGCGTTTCCTCAGCACTGGTGTCTCAGGCTGAAATGCTGGAAAACAAAAAGTCAATAAAAAAATTGCATGGGACTAAGAACTTCTAAAAGCCTCTCAGCTGACCACCCTTTATTTTTGTTTGTTTTTATCATGGTCTGTGTCCTTATCCTCTAGACCACTTTTAGGCACTTGCGGAAATGTCAGTTCAGGTATACGTGGTAAAGAGATCATTTTATGAATCATCATTTTTTTTTTTTCTGGAAGAAATAAAATAACAAAATTGATTCCTTTAGTGATACTTTTCTTTAGGTGGACCTTGTTCTGTACATGGATCAATAAAAATGTGTCTCTAACAACAAGATGAATACAGGGGGCAGAAAAATTAGTCCATTCATCAAGGACAACACGAAAGAAGGACTATTGTGAAGACATTCCGAATATTGATGTGTTGTATTGCACTCCCCTGACAATAGAAACCTCATTAGTGATAAATATTTCCAGTTTTAAATATCTACAATTCTAGTAGCTGCAAAAGCTATTTTTATATAATTAATATCTGTTCAGAAATTTTGTACATGTGCTTGTTTCAAAAGAAGCATTGTTATATCCTGCTCCATCCGTCCTCTATGAGTATGGTATAGCAATTTAATTTTAAACCTGAAGTGTTAAGTTTTAATTTTTTTCCTTTGATCAGTCTCCTACTTAGTCATACATAAGTCAGGGGAATATGAAAGAACTAGTAAAAATGGCTGTATCCCTCTAGAGCTGTAATTTGGCTCCATGAATTATTAATTATTAGACCAGTATAGCAACAGCTTTTTCAGAAGTCAGTATAAATGTAGAAGGCTCACCTTATCAGCCAGGATCTAAGCCGTGGCAGTAATGTAATTCTTACCATTTAGCACTTTGTGGTACGTTGAAAAGGAATAGGATATTAGACCATTTAAACTTTCTGAAATGTAACACAAAGTGAGGAAGTGCACCTTCTCTTTTTTTTTTTTTTCTATTTTTCCTCTGAAATAATTTCAAAGAAATGAATACACATGGATTCCTTAGGGGTTGGGACTGCTAGAGATGTTGAAGCTGTTCCATTTGTGAGGCATCACTGCGAGGGAGAGCAGCAGCTCAAAGAGCGTGCTTGAAAAGGAAAGGCTTTAGCTGCTTTTGTTGGTTAGGAGAGAAGAAGAAAGCCATGCAGGCTTGAAATAACGCTAAAATGGATGAAAGGTAGCATTTACCAAACACAAAAGCATCTGGTTACCGTAAGTAAAATTTTCCTTCCTAAATAATGTAGGTCTTTATTTTACTACTGCCGTACTATGTAAGTCTAGTGTTTATTTTCTTGAAGCATTGTGACAGTGGTACCAAAGGATCCTCATACTGTCCTCTGGTTTAACTGCTGTGGCCAGAAAAACCTCAAAGATTATTCTTTTTTCTTGTCTTAAATGACTTTGTGTTTGGTGTAGTCCTAAAGGTACTTTTGAAAACTTTGTCCTTCTCGGGGTATAATCTGCCTCTAGCAGTTTTAAAGTTGAGCGCAGCGGCTGATTAATTGGATCCCATCTTGCAAAATTTAAGTGCATGTAATGGGAAATTGAAATACTTGAGCGCTTTTCCAATTCTGAAATTTAATTTTAACATTTTCAGTATTTTGGCGATACTGTTCTCCGTATCTAAAGAGAAGCTATTAAAATAGGGAGTCTCTCTTGCGATATATCATAATCTATTTTTAACAATATGATTTAACTTATAAACAAATTAGGAGAAGGGTATTAAGGAACTGATTGGGTCTCTTTTTGTATTGAGGTTTTTAATAACCATTATACTACAAAATTTATGTAGAGCAATATTTCAGGCAGAAATCCTAATGACATTCTAATGTGAATTTTACCTGAGACTGCTACGCAGGACTGTGAAATAATCTAGTAGTTGTCACTGGTTTCTGATTTACCGAAGCCGTTTTGCTCCCATCTGTTGATGCAACCAGACTAGGCAGGGTTAGTAAAGAGCAGCTCATCAGCACCACAGAGGCTGCAGAAAAGTAATCTACAAAAATTCAAATGAAGTCTGTAAATTCATACCCTAGTTCTCTGTTTTAATGGAGGTGGTGAAGAATTTGGTAGGCGATACTGCAAAATAAAGTTGGAAATCTTCCTTTAATTCTATTACTTGTTTTTGTTGTAGATTCTACCTGAATTTTGGGTACCACATATACGCAAAACAGTTTTCCTATGGGAAATCATTAATAAGCATCTCTGCTGCGTGTTTTGATTAAGGTAAATCCACTCACATATCAGCAGATAGAATAATTTGGCCTAGGAAAGCACTGATCTATCACAACTTTCCAATCCCCGTTTCTTATTTGGGACAATTAGTGAATTTTTAGAGCTATTCCTTCAAATGTGTTGGAGGGTCTGCAGTGGGAATCTCATCAGGGTAACCCCAGCTTGCGGCCATCTGTGGATGCCCTTCCTCTCTGTGACATGGGGAAGGCATCACTTGAGGAAGCAGAGGAGCCGGAGAGGCAGCAGGGTTTGTTTCATTTGGTATGGGAAATAGGTTTTCCTTCATTATTAACTGCATGATCATGCTCTAATGACATTTAACATGGGAAAGTAATCACGGCGCTTTCTTCGTCTCTGGCTGGTGGAGAGAGGGAGTGCATTAATTACACGGTCCCTCCAGGTGAGCCGCGCTACTGTGCAGCACATTACCCAAGTTAATGTGACAAAGGCCATTAAGAATTATTTTTCTGATGAATTTAAACTATTTTTATTCCACTCGTTTCGGCTACGCTGACATAGGTTTGTAGAAAATGGGACAAGAGATGGATGGACAGGAAGAGCTGCTGCGTGCAGCTTGTGGGATGGTGTTGATGAGGTTCAGCTCAACGGAGCTTTGCAAGTCGCACCCTTGGTAGCACCCATGCCTCTACCAGTCCTGGTAATGCCTGTGGCCTTCTGCCCCAGGACAACCAGCGTGGGCAACCACCATGGCCTGAGCACTCCCCAGAACTGGAATCTCTCATGCAAGAAATTGAAAAAGTCCTTTGGTGAGGAAGGAGAAAGATACGGAGGAGATTAAAGATATATTTCTCAGTTTTAGAAGCTATAGCGTGCACAAAAAACAGGGTGGCAAAGCCAACCAGAAACAGGCCAAAAAGTTGTTAAAATGCAATTGAAGCCTACTCAGGGTTTTGTGTGGCTCTGTGGGAGCACACCAAAGTGTGTGTCAGCAAGCCTTCTGCAAAGCGTTAGCTCACGGCAGACTGATCTGCCAATAAATAACACTAAAGTTTATAGGCTTTTAAACGGATGAGAACAAATTTGGATGGCTTTTTCTCATCAGTGCTTTTAGGGGTGCCATTTCTCCTTTCCTCAAAGAGCTGTGAATTTAAGATCTGTTCAGACCCCTCTCACATCGTGCGGCAGCTGCTGGGCTGTAAGAACGTGGAGAAGAGCAGAGCTGGTGAGTGTGAGGTCTGTGCTGTGCAGGGCTTGGAGCTGCTGCCATTGCACGGCTTTTCCAGGGTTGGGCACGTGAGGGGATCGGGTGGCCATCAGCCATCTCTGTTGCCTTATTGTTCACAAAATGAATTGTCTCAAGAACTGTAAGGAGGTGGAAAAGGGTAATGTGACTTAGACCCTCCTACACATACATCAGTGGTCCAGCTCCACGGTTGTTTGTGCTGCCTGTGAGGATGGTATTCCACAGCAGATCACACAACAGGTAATTTAGATATAAGGAAGAAATTATTCACTCTGAAGGTGATGAGGTGCTGAAACAGGTTGCCCAGAGAGGTTTTGGATGCCCCATCCCTGGGAGTATTCAAAGCCAGGTTGGACGGGGCTTTGAGCAACCTGGTCTAGGTGGAAGGTGTCCCTGCCCATGGTATGGGGGTAGGAACTAGATTATCTTTGAGGTCCACTCCAAACCAAACCAGTCGATGATTCTATGGCCATACCCCAGCTCGCATCAGTAGAGCTGGCTCAGTGATCACCAGAGCAAAGTCACCGTGGTATTGTGTTTGTCATGGGTGAGAGCTCCCAGGGCTCTGGGCACAGGCATGTGTTGCAGATATCTGTTCTGCCATGCCTGCTATTTTTACTTCTAGCTAGGCTGTGATGGTAATGATGCCTTTCATGGACGTGCCCTGAAAGCTTTCCTCACAGATCCTTGAAAGTTGGCCTTGGTTGCCTCTTGGAGCTGTTGGCCATAGCTTGCTGGAAAAAATAATGTATTGCCCTGAACACAGGGGCCTGGAGAACCTTCTGTTTTCTTCACATGGAACGGGAGCTTGGTAATAATAGTGCAAAGACTCATTTCATCAGCATGCATTGCAGCGGGGTCAAGGGGGACGATTCTTCACGTTGCATTTTAGCTTTATCAGAGCTAGTATTTGGCTGAGTAATGTTTTTGTAACTTACATGTAAAATCTGCCATCCTGAAGTGCATTTTAACTCTCTGGGAGCCTGGGTGTAGGAGGGAAGCGAGGAATGGGTGCTCTTCACCTTAGAATGAGCTCCCCTCACCCTGGGATGAGCTCTCCTTGCTCGCCATCTCACCTCTGACACCCAAGGCTGACCTAGGGAAAGGTTTGATAAAGCTGGTTGGCAGTGGTATGCAGGCATTGCTCCCCCAAAAAGCTCAGCAAGGTTGACATGGCTTCAGTGCAAAACATAAGGTATATAGAGGGGTAGCCTTCAGAGGCATGTCAAAGTGGTCTCATTTTTAGAGAGGGCTATTGAGATGTGGCTTTGTTTGGTGGAAGCTCCTAAGGAGCATCCCTAGAAGATCCACTTGCTGTTTTTTGAGCTCTGAGCAGCCCCATATGGGCTCCTCAGCATCTCCATGCCCCCAGGGGTGATTGCAGCCAGTGCCCACATCCTGGTGGTTTATCCACATTTGGAGAAGAGAAAACCAGCAATCGCAGACCCATAAGCTTAGATGGCTGAAAGAAAATTAATTTTTGCAAGGGACATTACGATCAAAATGTGTCTCCAAATGAAGACGTTCTAATTAATTGTCCTTGGATGGCTTTTGAATCTCACAAATTAAACCTATTTAGGAAAGTCTCACTCAGGTTTCTGTGGTGCAGGTTTGCCCAGAGAGTCTTGTTCTGCGTTTGGAGAAACAGTGAGAATTATATACTTTAGGTGGTGGAAAATACGATAAAAGGCTTATTGCTGGGAATGGAAGTACACCAGAAAAATATACAGCTATTATCCGGCTGCAAGTTTCTCCATTTAAATGCAAACAAAACAGGAAAATGAAATGCAATTTTTAGTTTAATCAACTTTCATGAGTCTTCTGGGAAGCCCAGAAGTATCTGAAAGGAGCCTCTGGGACCTGTTGGGTTTAAATATGAATTCTGAAGTCTGCTCAGTAATAGATGGGATTCTGCATTTGGTTTAAAAACTAAGCTTTGCCAGTGACAAACTGGGCCTAACTGGAAGCTAGCTGGCAAGGGGGAAGGATAATTAAATTACCTGTTCATTTCAGAGATGAATTAACCATTTACTTTACTAACCATATGTCTAACAGTTCTTTGCCTGATGCATTCTGCAAACAGCAAGTTAAAATAACAAATGTAGCCATTATAATTATTAAAATAAAGAGAACCAGTATGGATGGGAGAAACTATTGAAAAAATACACAATAGCTTGTATCAGGCAGTGCACTGAAGAGATCTACCACAGAGGAACTTTGAGAAGTTAAACTAAAATAGCTTCTCATTATTATGTCCATAAAATAATTAAGGGAGTAAAAGTAATGATTATTTGTGATTTTAATATCATGGTATCAAACACCTGATCTACAGAGATGTTACAGGTATAAATATAAAAAGTTTGTGCGTTTTAATAAAAAAAAAATCAGTGTAGCAACTGAGGAGTCTAAAAGGTGCAGTGAACTGAAATTTTTTTTTTCAATCTCTGGCACTAGAATGGGCTGGGACTTTTCTGCATTGATGTCCTCAGTGTTACATTTCTCTTGAGGCCAATTACAAAGGTTCACAAGGTTGTTTTTATTTTCCTTGCTCTTGATGCCTTTTTAATGAGGCCTCCTACTAAACAGCAAGCATTATGCTTTCCTGTTGTATTCCTGTCTGCCGCCTTTAAACATTTATTACTAATACATGTGGGAGATGATTTATAAATTAAATATTAGGAAAATGTACTTTTAAAAAACCCGAAGTAGTTAGGGGGTATATTTTATAACTGTCATTCGGGGAGTGGGAGAAGTCATGCCAATATTTTGCTAATGGAAGTGCAGTGAAAGGGACTGTTAAAGCGTCATTGTGGTTTTATGTAATAAATAGAGATAATAGATGCAGGGAGTTTTCAGTGCATGTAGCTAAGCCTTTGGCTCGATGTAATAAAATCTGAATGCAAAAAAAAAACCACACACAAAAAACCCAAACAAAGGAAAAAAAAAAAGCCGATTGTGCAGAGCTGGCCAGGGAAGTTTGAACATTGCTGTTCTGTTCGTGTTTTCCCTGGGGCTGCCCTCCTGCTCTGCACCAGCACTGCTGAGTCCTGGTACCCACCGCATCCCATCGGCATCGTGTCTGCCAGCACCTGCTCCTGCCCTGGCACATTCCTCCCGCTTTGCCTCTTCAGTCTCTGGATCTTCCAGATTCAAGTGATGCTTGCAAAATAGTCTCTAATCACTGACGCCCTCTAATCAAGCCTGATAACGCCGTTGTTTTGAATGGTGAGTGATGGAGCTTTGCATGGAGTCACTCTTACGTTGGGACACAGCCTGCTGCGATATTGCTCCTAGTGCCTTAGAGATACTGAAGTCAAATACAAATACAGTAATTTTTTACACATGTTGTATCTTGTTAGTGGGTTGGTTTTTTTTTTTTGGTGTATTTACCAGCTAGTATATTGGCAAATGCTTTAAATCGTGACTGAACTTACTGGCAGACAAGTTCACTTGGGTGTGGAGAACCTGTTTTGCTCTTTCACGCTTTGGTGCTAGATTCAGTTAGGCTCATGGTGAGCAAATGCAAATCTGCATTTGGTTTTGGTTTTTACGGCGGTGAGTTTTTGGTTTGGGGGTTTTTGTGGACGAAAGGCCTTGCATTTGGCTGCCCTGTGGCAGGGCTTTGTCTCTCTTCTGTAGGTAGGCTGCTGCGAGCAGGCTCTGGTGGTACCCACTGGCTGCATCTCAGCTGATGTCCTTTAGTTGGCCTGTTGGCAGGCTTAGATAGCACATCTCATTCCACATCTGTGGTAGCTTTTGTGGAGGGAAATAGATGAATACACTGATGAAGCTCATCTGCGTACATGTGTATGTGGATATCTGTATGTATCGAGAATTTGTTCTAGTAAATGATGCATTTCTGGCAGGTGTGTGGTTTGGGGAGGTCTCTGCCAGCACAGAGTTTTTTTGTGTGTCCCTGTTACAGTGGAAAGCTCAGAGGCATCCTGGTCCTCTCCTAGTATTTGCTCTGGTAGCCTGAAGCAACGCTGGAAGCCAAGTATAGAGAGGCTGTTGCTCAAGAACAGTCATTTTAATCATAGGTATTGATTCCTCTGGATCTGGAAGCTGTTGTAGGTACTCCTAAGGATGGGGATGCAGAAAGGGCTTACTCGGCATGATTGCGAATCTGTCTCAAGCAGATCTTTGCTTCTTTTCTTGAAAATTGCATCCATGATCACAACCGCTGCTGTATGCTACAAATTCAGCTCCTTCCTCCTATTCCACCCTTGGAGTTTCTGTTGAAAGTGGCTGAAGCTCTCACGTGGCTGTGACCTGACACATCCCTGCAGCACTGCTGCCTCTCACCTCGGCTCCCTGAGCCCTCTTGCATCCCTCAGAAGTAATTCAGCTGAGAGTCTGCTGTCTCTCAGATACATTATCCCTCCAAAAGGCCTTTTCAGTGATGCTGGAGGAGAGGAGCGCTTGTCCTTCACTGCTGTACTGAAAGGTGTTTACTTCTTGGTGATGTCAGGCTGGTGGCACTTCTAAAACACAACTGTTCTGAGAAAATGAAATAATACTTTGATCCTTTTTATCTTTTATCTTTCTAAGTAGCTGATTTCATTCTTGTATAAAAGCAATCGGCTTGAGTAGTTAATCAAGCTGCATAATGATGTAAAGGTCAGAATAAAATAGCGAAGTACCACGATGCACAGCAACGACTGGGATCAGCTTTCAGAGGAGTGCAGACCGTTGTCAGAATGCAAATTCATTTTTATTTCTTTAAAAGAAACTGGGTTACCTTTTTTTCCTGTCCTTTTCGCTGTAAAGTCATGTTGTCACCCACAAGATGCTGTCCTGAGAAAAATAAGAAAAGCGAGTAGCTGACATTTCTTGTAAAGAAAAATTACACTGAGAACATCTCTGAGAACATAGAGGTCCCTAATTATATTGGAGTAATAGCAGACTTGACGCTGTGAGGGGAACGCGCTCAACAGCAGCTATCCATTCTCCAGACAAGGATGGCAGTAGCCTCACCAGAATGCAAAACTGACCCTTTCTTGAGCAGGTTTGAAATTGCAATGCATGAGTAGAGGGTGGTATCAATTCCATCTGACCTCACCACAACAGGCAGTGAAAATAGAAAATTTCATGAAATTAATCTCTTTTTTTAAATGGTTTTAAGATGGTCACCCTCTATAGTTATCCTCTTGAGCCAAATTTGGAAGATTTTCTCTTGTATGTCCCCTCATCTCCTACCCTGCTATGCACAGAGGTGCTTTCCAAGTAGGGTGGTTGGATGAGATGGTCTCCAAAGGTCCCTTCCACCCCCCAACCATTTTGTGCCCCCGTGCTCAGTGGAGGTTAAAGCAAGAATTGGGCCAGTGGAGTGGGTGCCATTCTAGAAGGTTTAAACCTCAGGGTGTGTAATAAGTGACTTTAATTGAGCTGGAATTTTCCCAAGCTCTTTGGAGGCATGGGGCTGGCGTGGCAGCGTATGCAGTCGGGTTGTTGCAAGGACTCGTGGTGGCATTTATTTGAGAAGGCCAATCTTTTTTTATTATTATTCTGCTGTGCGGGATTTATTTTTAGTGTAACTAATCAAATGAGTATAGAACAGAATAGTGCTGGTGAATCAAACGAACCTTTTCATGAGTAGAAGTGGCTTGATTTATTAAGTGGAATTGTAATCCAACATGAAGCATTTGATTACCCTCACATGCACTAATCCTTTTTTTATGAGATCAATTTGCCCTGAAGATCTGTACATGGTCTTTTTTGGCAGCCTTTTTCCTTAAGACCTCAAAATGGTATAAATGATGAGCTCCAGCTGTTTCTCATTGTGTGGTTTGGTGTCTGACACACAAGGTACTGGATTTGAAGCTTCTCGGGCTTTTCCCTAGTAAGTATTATTTAATAGCTATTGCTGCATTGATTTCAATTTTACCAAAATAAGTGCATTAATGTTTACAAGTTGTTATTTATTACCAGCTGTTTTGTTAGCATTGGAGATGGTGTTTTTTATGTATTTCTGGGTACGGCATAATTAATTTTGCGTGCTTATATGGAGACTTCTGTCAGTTATTCATAGCCTGATTACTTTGTCTGCAATCTTCAAACCATTTACTGTGTGATGTGAAATATTTCAGTGTGTTCTTGCATTAAGATTTAGAATAATGTAACTGGCTTTTGCTATTTATAGCAGTCTGCTGCAGTGGGAGGCAGTTCACCTTTTTTCCCCGGCAGCACTGGTGGCATAGGGAAGATTGACTTTAATCAGCTTGAGGAATCGGTTCTAGCTCAGACCTGGTCTAGTTCAAATTGTTTCTGTGTTTGTATGAAAATCGTGGCATTGACCAGCTGAGGAGAAGATCTCAGCTCTCTAATGAATTTTGTGACTCCTTGGGTTTGGATATGAAAAAGTTGCTCTTTTCTGCATGTGTGGAAATTGTGCATAATGTTTACATAGATCTACACTGTCCTTCTGCACTGAGAAACAGGAGGCTGAGGAGATTTGTGAAGTTTTAGTAGTTTTCATGGACATTCTCTGTTGCGGTATGGTGGCAATAAACTCCAAACAAACCAAGAAGAACTGGTTCAAGACTTCTCAGTTTGACCCAGCGCTTGGGTGCTGTCTGTGTGATGGTCACGGTTGCTCAGCTGTGTTGCCCCAGCTCCACATCCTTCCTTGGAACCCGTTTACTTTTTCTCAGGAATTATTTTTTCATCAGCGGAGTTAATGGCAAGAACATGTTGGCACATGCTGACTTTTAAGACAGCAGTAAAAAACTTTTCCAAAAATAAAGCCCAAATTAAGAATAATCAGATTTCCAGAGGTAATTAAAGCAACTGTTCACGTCTATTTAAAGGAGAGAAAAATAGCATGTTACCTCTTCATCGACTCAAAAAATAAACAGCCCAAATTGAGATTTGTGTGTGATTCACACCACTTATTTATAGGATCACAGATTGATTAGAAAATAGCTATAAAAACTAAGAAAACCATAGTTTTTTGTGTATAAATTGCAGACAAAATGAGATTGTTAAAATTAGCCTTTGAGTCAGCTGATAAGTAAACATATTATCTTAGTCTTGGTCAAAGTTTAAGAACGGATTTTTGCTGCAAGGTACCTTTTAACACTTAAACATTGGTTCCTATAAACACAGCAGTTGGAGGCTTTCCAGTGTTGAGTGACACGATGATCAGGTTTTAGCCCTTCTTTAAGCAAACTGACATATTTAACATTTAAGGCAGTCTTGTAAATTTAACTGAAAAGCTGCACAAGTCCTACATCTTTTATATATGTGTATGCTCTGACCTTTAAGAATAGATATATGCACCTAGAAAGCAGAGATACCTAGAGAATATATATAGAGAGAGAATATATAGACCTAGAATCATACTGTGATTCTTAGTGTAAGTCAAAGCATGCTCCCTCCCCATCTTGGTACCACTGGGGTTGGTTTATGAAGGTCCCTTAATATTCTGCTAAAAAAAACCCAACCACCAGATCATTGATAGTCGGCAAAAGAGTTTGTGCCTCTTGGTTATTCCATGTGATTACAGTTTATAGTTGAGCATACAGTAATTATCCAGTTTAATCAGCTTCTGCACAGATATCAGCCATTTAAAATATTTCTTGAGCTTATAAACAATATTGGTATCCATCCTCAAAGATTTTTCTAAGGGGCAAAAAAGAAATACTGTAGTTCACAGATGACTAAGTATGAGTTTTTCCTTTTTTTCTTTCTTTTTCCTGCTATTTGTAATATACCACCAAAATGAAGAAATAAAATGAAAAACAAAGAAATGAATTTCATTTCTTTTTAAAGCCCAGGACTGAGCATAATGCTGTTCAGAATCTGTCCATGGCCAATTTTATCTTTTCCTTCCAAACCTCCTTTGGTGGGAGGTGCTGTGGAAGGACAGACAGACATGTGTCTGTCTCACTGCATTCCTGCCAAACCTTGACAAAACAGTGAAATCTTCAAGGAGGCTTAATTTCCCAAGATCCAAACCCAGAGGGGGGTTGGCTTTATTATGGAGCTCTTCATAGGAGCTCCAACTGAGCCCCCAGGGTTTGTCCATCACCAGTAGTTACCGTCTTTAGATGCTGATCAATGTAATGAGGTGGGATACAGCACAGGGTGTCCCTGGTGCCAGGGCACAGCTCCCAGGGAGTGCCAGTTCTTACAAAGGCATGCCTCAAAAGAGATGTTGTGAATAAAATGGACAGATAGACTTCAAAAGAACTGAAAATGGCAAATCAACCCTTTTCCACGTTGATGCTTTCATTAGAGAGGGGGAGAGATACGCTTCGTGCGGCTGTTTTCCATGAAGTTCCCAAGGTAAAAAAAGAAAAACTGTTAAATTACTGTTGTTTTCCCTCCGCTTGGGGATTTCTTCACAAATCCAAAACATTGGTGGTTTTCTGCAATTAGAAGCTGTAGTCAGATTTCATGGCAGTTTGAGATGGTTTATCCTGTAGGAGAAGTGAGAGGAAATTTGTTGGTACGTGTTTTGATTTGCTTTCCTTCGTTTTGCTTTCCGAAAATGAAAGTTGGCGACGTGATATTTGGAGCTGATGTAAAAGAAATTCATTCTAGCTCTTCTAATCCGTTGTGCAAACTGCTAGGATTCTCCTACCTGCCTTTGCTTGTGCTTTTGATATTGTCAAGGAGAAAAATGGTACCCAAGAAAACTTGTCACCCAGAAATCTACCTCAATGGTATGTCTGAAAAAAAAAAAACAACCAACAAAACCCTAATAAAACAAACAAAAACACCCCAAACTTAAATTGTTAGAGGACTAGAGTGCCGGAGATCATTCAGGGAAGAAGACTAATGAATAGTCTGAAGTGCATTTGGAGGAGGCCTCCACATTGATGTCTCTCCCTGAGGCCAGAGTGTGCAGATGGCTGGCTCCAAACATCCATCCTAATTCTTGTGTTGGTCCTTCTATCCTGGAGAAGGGCTATCATCCGTATGTCTGTCATAATTAGAGGAATTATGTCCTAGAAAGTATGTCCTCTCCTGAATGCTCTGACTTCCTGGGGATTGGGATTTTAGCAGGGAATGAGCAGGACTTGGGTTTTACCTCCTGCCCTAGATCTGGTGGCTGGGTGAGACCTTGGACCAGCTGGTACAGGTGGCTGCATGGGCTTCCTGTGGGACGCTCTCCCACCAAAGCAATGCCTGCCTTTTCATGTACTTGTTAAAATCACATAAATATGATTTTATGTAATAGTTAAAATGAACTTGTATGGTAATAAACTCCTCCAGACTATAAGCAGTAGTCTAAACTCACATAAACAAATACCACTTGGAAGAATTTTCTTTCTAGCGTTTCTTTTATAACTCCTTCAAAGCCTTCTTACTGAGAAGGTTATTTGGGTAATTTTTTTTTTTTTTTCCTGCAAATAAACTATTTTTTGAAAAACATATCCTTCCTGAGGGCAGTCAGGTGTCAAGTACAGAGTTATGGATGGTGTCAGCTGCGTGTGGAAGCACATGCTCCATTTATTCATTACAGCTGTGAAAGCTTAGCTGTGCAAATGCCAAGTGACGGTTGTGTACCTGTCACTTCAGAGCTTTTAATGACCATTGATCATGTTCACCCCAGACATTTATTTGAATAAAGTGAATGTGAAGTAATTCTTAAAAACAGTGTGAACTTCTCATTGTTCATATTTGATAGGCTTTAGGATGAACCTAGAAATATTGTTACCCAATAATTCCTGTGTCTGAAAAATTACTACTCAATGAGAAAAGCATCCGCGCATTCACTTTGGTCATCTTGTAAAGGTTCGTTTAAACGTTAGAGTATAATTTGTCAGTATGCTATATATTTATTTACTTATATTTTTTAAAATTAGTTCCAAACTCCCTATTCTCTGTAGTTTTAAAGTTGTCTTTAAATAGCCCCTTGTATTACCCACAGGAAAACAAACATCTCTCTGGCTCCTCATGCAGAACTTAGTTACGTAACGTGGGGAAATAACCTTTATAGCTTTGCGTGTTTGAGTGAGCGGCCTGACCTACCAGATTGTTGCTTAGGACTGTTCTAGGTGACAGAAAATGTGAAATGTAGAAGTGTTGTGTTGCCAAATTCGTACTAAGACTTGTGGAGCTGGAGAGTTTGTGCCCTGAAGCGCTGAGCGCTCGGAGCAGACAGATGGGGACCCAGTTAATAATAAACTAAGCAATTGCATCCTCCTTTAAGAGATGTTCCCTCCTATGTAGGGCACAGTTTGCTGCATGGATCCTATAAGATACACAAATTGAAACCGCAGTGTGATGATGGAGATATTGAAGATCTTCTGGGAAACCCATAATCAACAAATAATTTTCAAGAATCCCACGGAGAAGGAATCTGTTATGTGGTCTAAAAACGCCACGCTCATTTTAAGTCCCATTTCATTAAATATCAATTTCTACATGGGCTGTTTGAGGAAAAGTACCTAAAATACGTGTAGATACTGTGGAATACATAATGGTAGCTTATGTTCCTTATTGTGTTGTAGCTGTAGAAAAGAAAAACATGTAAATAAAATCTTTAAGCCCGTTTCCTAACAGAAAGAAACTACATGTCTGCGTATATTTAATATCTTGATTTTAATAAACTTTCCAATGTTTAATTTAAGCCAAGAAATCGAGTGAAGTCTGCAACCAAATAAATGAATCTACAGGTTCTGTGTTTGTGGTGACCATAATAAAAAAATAAATCTGTAGGTCACTGCTGTAAGTATAGCACCAATTTTATATAGTTTAGGACTCACTCTTAAATGCTGTTTACATAATGATCTTGGAGTTGCTGAGATGTTGCAACTGAATTGTGTATTTGAAGGTAGAAACCTTATAATATGGGTTCCGTTCCTTCAGGGACTGAGAGTGCGATGCAATAGACTTTAAACTTCCCCCCCCCCCTCCTTGTTTTCTTTTTCAAATTATTTTAACAATAACCTTTTGAATTTGAGTTGACTTGGAAGTTGTGGAAGACAGGGAATATCAAAGTAGAGCAATCAGACGATAATCCTAATTACCTAACCTTGTACTGGCAGTGTCTAGTGTATTTTTAGTCTGATAGGATCAGAGTTATCATTACCAGTAATTTGATAAATTTTGTCATTTTCTTTTGAAGAAACTATTTCAGGCTTTTTTGCGAGTTAACCTACTCTCTTGAGAGTCAACCAGCAAATACTTTATTCAGTGAAAATTCCTGGCAATTCTTAAGTAACCGAGAATAAATATTTCTAAGATCCTTGTGGTTATAAAACTTGACAATTTGCCCACAGATATTCTCCTCTTTTAAATGTTGCATAGCGGTGTCAGTTTGAAATCTGATAGCCAAGCTCACTGGGTTTTTTCCAAGGAACTCTTCAAAAACTTCTTCAAATTTAAGTTCAGCTTTTCCTTAGTTCTGAAATATTTTGCAGTATATTGTATTTGGGCCATGGGCTTCCATGGCTAATGGGAAAAACAGAAGCAAGCTGCCCAGGAGCTGGTCATGCCGAAAGTCACTGGAATGTGGAACTTCCCATTGGGGCTGGCGCCACCTTCTCATGGAACACTGTGGAAGTCTAGTTCCTGCTGCAGAAATGTGTGGAAATCATGTCGTGCTTCAAAGGACTTGAATTTGATTTCCACCTGGGAACTCATAATAGTACTTTCCATTCCTTGTATCGCTTTGGGTCATGGTAAGATGTAATTATGGAATGCTTTCAGCATTGCGTCAAACAAGCCTATAAAGTCTCATCCAGTAGCATCCAGGCTGTTATCCACACATCTGATCCCTGATGATGATCAACCAAATTCATAACTTTTTCAATTATGATATGAAAACTTTTTTTTTTTTGCTTATTGTGATATTTTTGAAGGCTGTAAGTGGGGTTGGCAGGGAGGCAGTGGACCCGCCTGGCCAGGAGAGCTTGTGGTCCAGGGTCACATCAGGCAGAGGTGCTCACTGCCATGACCTCCCCAGCAAATTCCTGGCTCTCAGGGGACCACGCTTCCCTCAGAGCAGCCTTGCTTCACCAATTATTCACTAGAGAGAAGATGACTGATACTACGGAGCAAAGGTGCAAGCTTCTGGTGGGGATGTGAGGGATTCAGGTCAAGGCTCATGTTGAACTGGGCAGCCCAGGAGCTGTAGCTGCATCATTTGAACGAGCACTCTCTCACTGCAGGCTGATGTGGCATGAGAATGAACTGCTCTTCTCCTGGAGGGGAGAGTTAAGAGATTTCTTTTTATAATGATCCACATAAAACCAATTTTGTAAAGGAGAGTTTTATCCCTGGGATGTTTAGTATTAAGAAATCCACTTTTATCTTTTTGTGATAATACGGTGTAAGGTCCAGCACGGGTCCTGGTCTAAACAGAGCCTTTTATTTCAGTCCTTTTAATTCAAAACTAAGTGAACTAAGCCAGCAAGGAGGGACAGGATCTTAAATTACCTCTGAGAAGGGAATGGATAAAGAGCAAGGCAGAGGCCTATAGATAGGTTATCAGTCCAGGAGTTGATCTGACAGCGGTAGCTCCTTGGGAGTTGCTGGCTGGAGGGTGAGGACCATGAGCATCAGTGCTGTGCTCCACAGCCATGCTCTGTGTGGAGCAAAGTCCATGCCTGGTGTAGCCAGCAAAGTGTTCAAAGCAGGGTCCCACCCCACAGAGGATGGTACTTGTTCAGGGATGTGAGGTTGGTTGGTTTTTTTTTTACTGTTTTCCTTTTTTTCTTATATTCCTTATTCCCTTTATCCCACCACTCAATGTGAAGTTCTGTTCCATGTCTTGATGTATTTCAGCATCACCCCAAGTGAAGCTGTGCCCACCGCTTCCCCACGCTCTTGTCGCTGCATTTCTTTACAAATGACAGCTCCTCCTTCAGTGGTCACCTTAGTGTCTCTCATTGTGGTATTTGCAAATTAAAATGATCTTTCAGAACTGTTATTTAACAATTTCTAAGACACTGCTTAAAGTAGAATCTCAGCAGTTGGACAGCCAGGGGATGATGGATGGGGTTTTGTCTTCTGCGTTGGTGGAGCTGATTAGCGTTTTTGTCATCACCCAACACCCCCGGGGCTCAGATTGACAGTGGCTCGGTTGTTTTGAATTCCGCTCCTCTGCTCTTCCACGTTCCTCCCATAGTTACAGCGAGCAAGAGAGGAGAATATTAAACATCAATAAATGAGTCGAGTCATATACTGAGCGTTCAGCACATGGTGGTCTCATTTACAGTAAGCCTTGTTATTCTATAAAATAAAAATATATATGCTGTCCAGTTTCCCAAACTTCTCCATAAGGTTGGAAGGGAGGCAAAGATCAATCATGGATAAATATAGCCAGTGGCAGTGGGTAGGTGAGAGACAGTCAAGTCAAGAGAGAAGGCAAGAAAGAATATGAAAACATTGGAATATTTTGATTCTTAGAGCCTTCTACTTGGTCTTTGATTCCGGCAGCCTGAGGCTCCCAGTTCATCTGCAGCCTGAAGAGGTCTCAGATCTCAAGTGCACTTTCTACTGTCATGTAATCGTTTGCAGAAAACAGGTTGGATGGGAATGAGCCTGTGGAGAGGGAGAACCTCTGTGCCTGGTGCCGGAGGGGAAAAGGCTTAGAGGAAGAGCCTCTAGCAGCAAGTAAATGAAATTATTGATTGCATATGCAATAAAGCTAAATCAAATATTTAATGCTACTTGATTCATGAGGGTTGTATTCACATTTAGCTTATAGAATTTTGGTCAGCTGTTGTGATCCGGGCTTTGCAGAATGCAGATCTGCTCACCTGGCACTAAACTGATGCAGCAAGTGCTCCAAAAGAGAGAAGTTCCCAAACTGTGGATGTTCCATCACTGGAGGTGTTCAAGGCCAGGTTGGATGGGGCTTTGAGCAACCTGGTCTAGTGGGAGGTGTCTGTGCTTAGGGCAGGAAGGTTAGTTGGAACTAGATGATCTTTAAGGTCCCTTCCAACCCAAACCATTCTATGATTCTATGTTTTCCGCGTCATTGTGTGAATTTCAGGAGTCTCTTGGGGAGCTAGGGAGCAAAGTGCCAAAATTACATGTGTGGGGGTGTGTGTAATATATTATGTTTCATTTCTTCTCTGAGTAATAGAGGGCTGAGAGAGTCCTGAGATGCAAATAACACTGATGATGTGGCAGGTGAAGCGTAGCGTGTCTTCCCAGAAGCATGGCTTCTACAGAGCGAGTCAAATGGAGCATTTTTCTAGTGAACTGTGGCATCTATCTCTTAATTTCCAGCCGCTGGTGACAGTGAGTCAGTGTGGCTCATGGAAGGGCTGCAAGGCAACGGGAGCAACAACGCAGTGATCAGAAGTTCCCATGTGGGACTCCACTCTTCCTGTGAGCATTTTGCTTGACCCCAAAACTGTCAGTCCCTGTCTTTGGAAGAGCAGATCTGGTATTGCTTTGGGTGCTGCAAAATGTTCAAGCACCTATTTGAGACCCAACGTAGGGCTCAGTTGATGTAGGAGTGTCAGTGGAGGGAAGAAAGGTGGTTGCTTGGAAATAGACCTTGCTCTGTTTTTATACTATCTGGGGAAAAACAGAACTATTCACCGATTCAGAGCTCAGGTAGAGGGGCACAGATCTTGAAACAACTGGAGGTCTTTGTCCTTTAATTTTTTTAAAACTTTTTTTTTAAAATTACATTTGGTAAAGGGAAATAACCCACATCTGGAGCGGGCAAAATGCCATTTGTACATTACATTGTCTTTTTCAAGTAGAAAATATTGGAGGTTGTCCACCAGGTGTAAAGTTGGAAATTTATTTAATAAGGGTAAATAAAATGGCCAGATCATAGTTATGGTCACAGAGCATTAGCTTTAGTGCCCACACAAGTACCATGGATTTGATGGTGAGCTCCAAGATGTGATTCATTTAGACGTTACACTGCAGCTTTATGAAGATCTTTCAACCAGTTTCTTTAACTTCTCATCTATAGGTAATTCAGAATTTGCTTTTCAGGTTATATTACTGTAACTTTATTATATGAAGAGTACTAGAAAGACAAGTTTGGGGTAGTGCCATGATCTTTCATGTGCTGGTTTTATCTGCTACAAACAAGAAATATCCTAACTCTCATATGCTGTTGTGTGACTTGAGGTATGACTTTTTTTTGTGCACCTGGAAAGAGAAGAGGGAGGTCATGGTGCTGTCCTGCTCTCTCCCAGCCTTGGTGAAGTACAGGCTGTCCCACCATCCCACTGGCCTTCCCGCAAAGTACCCCCCATCCCATGGGCATGACCTGGGAGGAGCAGTGCAGCCTCCAGCAAGATCAGTCTATGGATGTTTTTGCTTTCTTCCAAGGTCTTCACCAACCAAGCTTCAATGCCGGTCTCTTTTGTAACGTAGGTTCACATTGTAAGAGCCAATACATAGGGTTGAGCATGAAATGATGCGTATGTCAGTTTGAAATAGCTGCAAAGCGCTTGGAGGTCATTCTGGGTCAAAGGTATTACCTGCTGTGATTTTTAAGGCATCTTTCCATTGTTACCTTGCAACTCGCTGGTTTGCTGAAGGCTGGTAATAATGCGTTTCTCTGAAAATACCTGCTCTTACCACCCAGGCCATCTGTGAAGTTTAGAGAGTCACAGGAGTCTGTAGCAGCAGAGTTTAACGCATGCAGGCAGATTTTGGATGCCCTCTCAGGTACCCGGATGCTGAGGACTGCATCTCTGAAGTTCAGAACAGAAACACGCAGGTTTGGTTTCTGTTTGTTTTAAATACCAAAGGAATTCAAAATTAACCCTCAGCTAAGCTGAAAGGAGAGTCACAAGTGCAGGCACCACGAGAAATGCAGGTTTTATTTAAACGCTTTCTTCCAATGAGTTATTGAAGCAATTTATTTGCTTAACCTATAAAACAGTTTGTAGTGGAAATGTAAATAACAAATGGCCAAATCCCTGCTGGTACTGTACAAAGAAAATATTATTTTGGGGGCCTCTCCACTCGCTGTAGTTGATTTATGGGCTCTTTTCTAGCTACCAGTGGCCCATCCTGAAGACAGGAGGAAATGATGCAAGAAATGGCATAATTTGTAATGGGAGCCTGCGGTTTCTGTCAGCCTCGGCGTTCCCCTGCTTCTCCTAACCATCCGTCCTCCTCTCCATGTTGTTAAAACTTGTAAAGCAGCAAGAACCAAACAGCTAGAAATTTAGGGAGACAAAATTCAAAGCTGAATCATAATTTTACAAGTTCCCTATGCACCTTAAGTGGTGCTTCTTGTACCTAAAAATGAAACAGTGCATCAAGGACTTTGCTTCAAGTGAAATAATTTTTTTAAAAAATGAAACTTTTCCATGCCCTGTTTAAAAAAAAAAAAATTGAACAAACCATTTGTAACATTTTCTAAATAAAGTTTGTAGCATCTTCTCTTAGAATTGGTGTTTAAAACCAAAAAAATTTTCAGTGATGGCAAAAAAAAAAATTGCTTCCATAACATGCCCCACGGTGAAATAACTGCTTGAAGGAAATGATGCTGGCAGAGTTTTTCTCTCTAAGTGGAGAAGTTCTTTGGACTATAAAAGCTGCTGTGTGGTTAACGAATTTTCTTTAAACTGAAGGGAAAAGCAATGGAGAGAATGCATTTTCCCTGGTGACCTGATATTTCTGGTTGTTTGTAAGCTCCTGCATATTGTCACTTTTGAAAAGCAAAACAGAAGGAATATATGCAAGTGAACACAGATCACCTAGATGTGTAAACTGAATTTTCTACACAACCTGAAAATAGTTATAAACCAGTGTAGAAAGTGGCATGTTTATTGGAACTGAATGAACTATTCCAGGAAAAAAACCACACCATCCTTTAGCTCTTTCTCTTCCTTGCTTTTCACTGCATCCCTGGAGTATTTACCCTCAGTGCTGTGGCTGCACAAGGTGAGGTTCTCATGGTGAATAAATGTGAGGGAAGTTTTTTTAATTTCCCCAGGTGCCATCTGGGATTAGAATTGGAAATGAGTGAACAACATGAGAAAAACTCTCAGTGTTGATGCCAGGCAAATACATTCTCCATCCTCTCGACAGAACTCAATATGAACCTGTCCAAGTGCGTTTTCCCCATAGTTGCCCTGTTCATCCATACTCTCTTTGAACAGATAGTGCCTGATGTTGAACTGTGTCCAGGAATGTGAACCTGCTTTAAAAATGAATGAGAATTGGTTATTCTTGGCTGTCGTGTCTGGACAGGTACCATCACTGTGGGTCACGCTGGATTTGGTGATGAAAAGCAGGGCACTCCCATCCCTCTGATTTCTTAACATGCTTTTGAAGTTTCTTGCTTGTATCCCGTTAGGCATCAGATCTGAACATTTTGAGACCATTAAGAGAGGTGACACGGCCACAGCCAGCTGCCTTGATCTTTTTCTTGATCGTCTTGAATGGTCTTGGACAGTGGAAAAATAAATTTAAGGTCCAATGGTCTTGCTAGGGACTTGATACCCGTTTCATGTATTCCCAAGAAGTATTCAGGAGGTGAAGACTGGAGCGACACGGGCCAAATTGACACACGTAGTACAGAATTGGCAAGGTTCATTTGCTGTGACCAGCACTGAAATACCGTCAGGATATTCTACTGTGACATCTGAGAGAAAAAGTAACCACGTTGCTCTGAGTTCTGCTTGCAAAGTAGCAAGAAATTCACTCGGAGAAGATTTAATTTCAGTAATGACCACTGAATAATTTAGTCACCTAATTTACAAATATTTTTATGGAAAACACTTGAGGTTTTAATTATGCACTCAGTAAACAATTTATGCGTGTCAGTGATAAGATGTTTAATGAGAATCCATATTTCTGAATGTTTTGTTCACATGTGGGAGCTATTTCCACTCTTTAGGCACCTGCAGAGCTGGCTGGGAGAGCAAAACAGGAACCTCCTTGCGTGGTCCCCCCTTGCCCTGCTCTGCTCAGGGAGTCTTGAGTTGGATTCTTCATCTCATACAAACATTTCCTTTTTTCTCTCCTCTCCTTTTCAGGCTGTCATAATCTTAGGAGTGACATCTTGATTACACTTTGGTTCTTAAAATGTGCTTCATGCTGGAGCGGGTGCAGAGAAGGGCAACACAGCTGGTGGAAGGGCTGGAAAGCATGTCTTATGAAGAGCGGCTGAGGGAACTGGGCTTGTTTAGTCTGGAGGAGACTGAGAGAAGACCTTATTGCCCTCTACAACTACCTAAAAGGAGGTTGTAGTGAGGCTGGTGTTGGTCTCTTCTCTCAAATTAGTG